>PISW01010990.1:15587-44572 GCA_004023785.1 Mungos mungo
GACAGAGAATACGAAGCCAGCTCTGCCCCGACAGCAGAGAGCCTGGTGTGGGATGTGTTCATTTAACATGAACTGCGAGATCATGACCGGAGCTGAAGTTGGACACTTAACTGACTGAGCCACCCAGGCGCCCCTTTCTCTCTATATTTTAAGTCTCTCTTTCTTGGTAAACAAAAAGTATTCATCAAATATATCTTTAAAAAAATGAATGATCAGGTTATGGAATTTACCATATTTTTTTAGGGGGTGGGAGAGAAAGCAAAGGTGACGAACTTTATTTCTACCGTTTCTCCACAGGGTTGCGTATTGTCGTGTTAAATTAATACATCCCACATCAACATATACCCAATTCTAACATAGCCAGTTGGAATTCATTTTCTCTGACGCTTAGTGTTAAATACAGTGCACGACACACATCAGGGCTGCCATTTTTTCTTGCTCCTACATCGAGGACATTATTCTGTGAATTTACCTGATTTTCTTTTTTTCCCTCTTTCTCCCCTTCCTGCCTCCCCACTTCTTTTCTTTGCTCTCTTTCTCATTCTCTTACTCTTTATAACAAAATCAATGATCAGCTCCTGGTTTCTGACCAAATGGACAAGGCAATCCCTTTTAAATCCAAATTCTTTTGGGGATTTACACAGTGGAAAGTAACCTGAGTGTCATCTCTAGCGGCTGGAGAGGCAGAATGATCCGCTAAGTGATAGGACGGCTTTGGGTGGGGCTATTTTTCCTCCAGGTCATATGAGAACAACCTTCCTCATCGCAGGCGTTAATTGGGAGAATGCAGGCAAAACGCGAAGGCCAGTGTGGGGCACATGCCGAGTCCCCGATAAATGACGGTGATGATGAGTAGGAAGATGAGCTGGCGCCCGTGCAGAACCGAGAGGCTCAGGAGGCAGCCTAGCGTCCTATCCTGAAACCACTGCGCCAGCATCAAGTATCTCTATTTACGGGGAAAAAAGACAGCATTGGCTCCCATTGCCCGCTGTAAATCTTGCCCGAGAACAAGGGAACCCGCAGGGGATGGGGATCCCCTGGCAGAAACACTCCGGAGCTGTGAGGTTCTGGAGTGAAACTCTGCCACATGCCAAAGGCCCAGAGGAATGCCAAGGAAACTGACAAGGGAAGCGGAGAGCCTTGCTCAAGTCCGGGCATTCAATGCCCTGCTCTCCAAGCTGTCTCATTTTCTGAGCTTCATTTAATTTTGAGGATCACCTGGGGCCCAGCCTGTTAGAAAGGGGAGGACGATGGAAATTACTCAGGAGCCGGCTGCGATTTGATGAAGCCAAGTGCCTCACCGTGTGGCCAGAGTGGGTGCGTGGGGGGAGGGAGAGGCTCCTCCCAGCCTTCTAGCTTCCTTGTCAGGGCTGCCATTGATATTAAAATCAAGGGGTTGGCATAAAGCTCCTGGCACACTGGCAGAATTCCAGCCTGGCTCTAATGAGCCTCACCTGGGCTAATTACATTTTTTACAAATCCCGCTGCTGGAGAGGTGAGGGATGCCAGTCGGTCGTCCAGAATGAGAGCGGCTGGGATTTCTCGGCTCTGAGATTTCTTTCCACCTGCTGGCGGCCGGAGCTCCAGAAGGTCCGGCAGCGGTGACCCGAGGGGCTCTGGCTACTTCCTTGTGGGGCCGAACGGTAGTTCCTTATTTGTTCCAGAAAGTCAAAGTAAGCTGTAGAGTCGGAGGTGGTCCTCAGCCTGGCTACTCCCAGGATGGGTTCCCTGCGATCATGTTATAAATACAACCCCCCCCCCCCAGGTCTCACTGCAGACTCATGGAATCTGTACTTTTAACAAGGCCCTCAGGGGATGGGCATGTACAGTCAAATGTGAGACACCCCCATCTAGACTTTCCACATGGGGAGAGAACATGTTTCTCAAAAGTAGGCAATCCCCAACAGGGAGAAAGCGTTTCCCGGAAGTACAGAACATATAGGACATCTAGGTTGGGGGGCAGGGGTGTCTCCACTCTACCTTGTCAACTGTATGATTTGGGCCAGGGATTTAACCTCTTTAGACCTCAGTTTCCTTGTCTGTAAAATGGGCATAATTTTAGTCTCCCTGACATAGATGACCACGAGGATCACATGCTAGAATATTTATGGGCTTCCTAGTTGGGTGGTTGAGACGCAGCAAGGACTAAAGATATTCCTTGTCACCGTTGTTGATGTTATGAAGGAATCATTGGTCCCCTGGGAAAATTCAAATTCTCACTCAGTCCTTTACTGGCCAGCACATCTGTAAAATGGAATCATAGTATCTATCGCTTATGGTTTGTGTGAGCAGAGATACTAGAGGGGCGCCTGGGTGGCTCAGTCAGTTGAGCCTCCAACTGTGGGTTTCTGCTCAGGTCATGATCTCACGGTTCGCGGGTTTGAGCCCCACGTTGGCTCCATGCTGATGGCAGAGTCTACTTTGGATTCTTGCTCTTTCCCCCTCTCTCTGTCCCTTTGCTTCTCTCTCTCTTTCTCTTTCAAAATAAGCAAACAAACTTAAAAAGAGAGAGAGAGAGAGAGAGAGAGAGAGAGAGAGATTAGAGTGTACCTGACCGGTACTCTTTGAAACCATCAAGGTTGTCAAATAGAGAAAAAGTCTGAGAAGCTGTCATAGCCAAGAGGAACCAAAGCAGACACGATGAACGAAAAGTGTCCCGGATGGAAACGGGAACAGGAAAAACGATGGAGATGCGAATCAAATATCGATGTTGGTTAATAATAATGTGCCAATATTGGCTCCTGAGTTGTGACAAACGTACCTACTCATGTAAGATGTTAAGACTAGAGGACACTGGAGTCAGGGCACAATGGAAGTCCCTCTATTAGTTTCTCTGTATTTTTTTCCTGTAACCCTAAAACTGTTCTAAAAAGTAAGGTATATTTAAAGCGGAGTCATACATGAAAAGCCCCAGCCGGGGTGATCAACTTGCGCCCATCCACCAAGGACTAGCCCAGCGCTGGGGCCAAAGCCCCAGGAAGCCACTGGTCTGGGGCGGACTGGGACGGCCGGTCACCGTCCCCAGAGCACAGAGCCTGGCACAGCTCGGGACCCCAGTCACTGTTACCCCTGGTGCATCTGCCTCTGCGGTCAGCTCGGCCAGCGCTCCGGGAGCTGAGAACTGGAGGTGAGCAGGGACGAGCTGAGGCTCTGACCTATCTCCCTCTAGAAAGAGGAGCAAACCAGCGGTGGCGGAGCGGGGCGCGAGCTGACAAATAGCACTGAGCATGCGCGGTGCCTCCAAGACTGAGCCCCGCCCCGGGTTTGGAGGGGCTGCAGACACACAGGTGCGTAAGGCCCCGGGCTGAGGGCCCGTAAGACGTAGAACTCGCACAATAGCAATAACACAAGCGTCGCAACAAGCACGCCTGCAGCGTACGTTTAGTTTCCCTCGGTTTTCTCTGACCCGGAATTGAAGGTTCAGAGAGGCCAGACAGGTGCCCAAGCTGACACAGGGTCAGGACCTAGCCCACGCCTGTCCATGCCCCAAGCGCCGTGTTTTCCCCATTACCCCACAGCTGCCTCCCATGAGTCTGCAGGACAGAGGGGAGAGATGGGGGTGGGCGGTAGGAGGCATGGTTGTACCACATGAGCTTCAGAAGGAGTAGCAACCTTAACCTGGGAGAAATCCGAGAGGACTTCCTGGAAGAGATGGAATCTAAGTGAGGACTTGAAGGCTTCATGGGGATCCTTCCCAGGAGCTCCATTTCTCCCATGCATTTATTTCCTGGTGGGGTTCTTCATCTTCATAAACAGCGGGATTTGGGGGGGAGGAGGGGGTGTGGCCCATTGCACATGGTGTGATAATACTTTTGGAAAAATCGCCTTGATTTTTTCCTAGCATTCCTGTATTGGCTGCTCCTCCCTCCACCAGGCAGCAGTGCTCCGTGCCAGGCATCAGGGCTCATGATCACACCAAAAATATAAGGACAGGAATTTGGGTGTCATAAAGCCCCATGATTCCCGAGGCAGCTCAGGGACAAGAGGAGACATAGATACGGAGCAAGGCCCCCTGCTGGACGTGACAGGATCAACTTGTGGAGGGGGGACGGAGGGGGGCTGGGGGGGAGCTGGGGAGTCAAACGCAGCCGGGTGTGCCTGACGGAAAGCCTAACGGTGTGGGGGGGGACTCAGGAGTAGCGACGATCTGGACCCCTTCCCCAGCAGCACCTCCGGAAGCTGCAAGTCCCTCCAGATTCCCTGGGCTCCCATGCACTGGGGAGGAAAGGCAGCAGAATGGCTCGGAGAGGTGGGTGTCCCGGCAGGTGGGCCTGGGTGGCCCCTCCGGGGCCAGGTTCATGGGCATTTAACCTGGGCGGTCACAGAAGCCTGTGCGTTTGGTTGAACTCTCTGCTGTTGCTCTCAGGAAATCCCTAATAATTTGGACAAGGAGCCCCCCATTTCCATTTTGCACTGGGCTCTGCCGTTACGCAGCTGGTGTGGCTGCCTGACAGGGCGCCCGTGTGCCCCAGAGGGGGCATGTCACAGCCCCCTCCCGAGTCTGCGGGAGAGTACACGTGATGGAGCCTCACGGAGCCCAAAGTGGCTCAGGAACTGCCCAGTGACGGCTGTGGGCTTGGAGAATCAGGACCTCCGTGAGAGCGTGCCCACATGCCACCAGAGGCCACCTCTGTGAGGGACCCGCCTTCCCCGGCCTGCGCGTCCCCACCGCCCATATTAGTTGTAGCTCTTGGAAAAGGAGAGGAGTCCTGCACTGACTGGGAAGACCTTCCAGCCGCTCGAATGCGGGCTTGAGATCGACATTTTGTTTGGGGGAAGGACATGGGAGAAGTCTGTGTTTCTTCCACACCCGAGTCTGTGAGCTTGTGACCCAGTACAGGTAGAGCGGGGCTTTTCTTCGGTGACTGAGCCGAGCTCAGTTCCGGTTCCTGTCCTCTGTTCTTACTGTCCGTGCCTCGGGGGGGAAGGACCTGGAATCCAGTCCCGTAAGCCCATGCGTTGGCCAACGCGTCCCCACTTGGCCACGCAGCTTCCTCGTGGCTCTGGTTTCCGGCAGCGCTCGCCTGGCTCATGTGACCCCCGTGACAACCTGCGGGTCACGGCCTGCAGAGAGTCTGGGGCAGGGCCCTGACCCTCGGCAACCTGGCACGCGGAGCCAGGTGGTGGTTTCTTGGGGGGCCTGTTCTGTGCGCCGGAGGACCTTAGGCGGCGGCCCCGGCCTCTACCCGCCGGATGCCAGTGGCACCCTCCTCCGTCCTGACCACCAGAGCGACCCCAGGCACCATCAGCTCTTCCCTCGGTGGAAGAGTCACCCCTGGACATTTTAAACCCATCGCGGCCAGTCGCTACGGAGTGACCCGGCGTAAATTAGTTAACCCTGACGTGCCCGGGTCACTCCTGTTGGCAACGGAGACAGTAGTTGCATCGACTACTCATTCTTCTGGTTTGAATCCCATGAGTTCTCATAGGAGAACCTCCCTGCTTCTCTGCTCTGGTCCCGGCCGCATGTTCTAGATGGGGAACAGTAAGGCTTGGGGGGCGGGGTGGTTAAGAGACTCCCTTCAGCCCAAGCTCATCGCTCTGTTTTTTGTTTTTTATGTTTTTATTTATTTTTGAGAGAGAGAGAGAGACAGAGCATGTGGGGGAGGGGCAGAGAGAGAGGGAGACACAGAATCCGAAGCAGGCTCCAGGCTCTGAGCTGTCAGCACAGAGCCCGACGCGGGGCTTGAACTCATGAGCCGTGAGATCATGATCTGAGCCAGAGTCAGA
The DNA here is from genome assembly GCA_004023785.1 of Mungos mungo. Lineage (NCBI taxonomy): Eukaryota > Metazoa > Chordata > Mammalia > Carnivora > Herpestidae > Mungos > Mungos mungo. The sequence continues at coordinate 21,318 of PISW01010990.1, forward strand.
CGCCCAACTGACTGAACCACCCAGGCGCCCCTCATTGCTCTTTTTATAACAAATCCTTCAATTTGATGTGGGGGGAGTTATGAAAACATTCTCTCCACTGGGGAAGCGGTGGGTACAGTAACAGCACTTCCCTGGTTGAGGGAGGCTGACTGGGGGCCAGGCACTTGGGAAGCTTTGCAGGATCAAATAATACGGAGAGTTGCCCTGCTTCCCAGGTGAGGACATGTAGCTCGGAGGAGGAGCTAACGTTCCCGGGACCGCAATTTCAGCTCCACGAGTGGTGTGGCCGTGAACCCGTGACTCCGACAAAGTGAGCACGGAGAGGCTGGATTCCAATGGAGGGACTGGTGCTTCAGGGAGTCACGTGCGACTCTCTCCATGTTTGTTTCGGCACAGCACTCGTCCTATTACTTATTTAATATTTTTCTTTAAGTGGATCGACTTTTCGACTTAAATATTTTAAAAGGCATTTTATGGCACGCCTCTAAATTGAAAAGCCGTTTCGGCAGCCACGCGTGGAAGGGAAATGAGTATTTCATGTTAGGAGTCAGTGTTATTTATCTTTGGTAAATGATGAACGAGAGTCGAATCTGGGCAGCACATGGTTGTTGGGCCTCTTCTACTCATTAAATGTCCAGGAAATGGGCTGCAGGATGTCCTATGGGTTGGCTCACTCAACACCCACTCACCCCCAATCTCGCTATAAGTACCCCGGCTAGAGGCTGAGAAACAAGACACTTCCCGCGTCCTTTGTAGCTGGAGGTGACCATGCGCCGGCGGGATGTACGGGGCGTGGAGACTTTTCTTGATTAAAAAGGCAAAACCCGCGGCGCCTGGGTGGCTCAGTTGGCTAAACCTCAGACTTCGGCTCAGGTCATGATCTCATGTTTGTGGGTTCAAGCCCCACCTCGGGCTCTGTGCTGAGCGCTCAGAGCCTAGAGCTTGCTTCAGATTCTGTGTCTCCCTCTCTCTCTCCCTGTCCCTTCCCCTCCCATATCTGTCTCTCCCTGTCTCAAAAATAAAATAAAACATAAAAAAAAGGCAAAACTTTGCTGGAGGATTTTCTTTCATCACCTCTCTCTTTGTGATGATTGGTTTTAGATGCCAACTTGGGTAGGCTCTGGTACCTAGTTATCCAATCATTTCTCTAGGTGTTTGTTGCCATGGAGGTGTTCTGTAGATGGGATGGAAGTCCATAGTCGGTTGATTTTTAGTAAAGGAGATTATCTTCCAGAATGTGGGTGGGCCTCATCCAATCAGTTGAAGACCTTAAGAGCAAAACTGAGGTTTCCCGAGGAAGAAGAAATTCCACACATGGAGAGCGGCTTCAGCTCCTGCCCGAGAAGTTTCCAGCCTGCTGGCTTGCTCTACAAACTTCAGAGGTGGCCAGCCAGACTCATAATTGCATAAGCCACTTCCTTAAAGTAAGTAAGTGAGTAAATAAAGAATCCCACTGTCATGGCTACCTCTCTCACTGGTTTTGTTTCTCTAGCAGAGTCCTGACTGATACCCCCTTCTTCCCCCCTTTTGCAGAGGGGACACGAGCCACAAGGATGCCTCTGTCATCTTGCTGCCACACGGGTAAAAAACATGGCGACAAAGCATTGATGTTAAGCCGGATGGAGCAGAAAGTTTTGCAAGGAAAACAAGGGTCTGTGACTGCTTCACTGCGCTTACCTACCAGCTGGGCCCATCTACCTCTGGACATCATGACTCATCTGAAATCAGAATGCATTTTCTGATAAATCGCATCATACAACTGGTCGGCAGGGTTGTTTTTATACTTTCCTCCCCCCCACCTTTTTGGAAGTCCATAAATAATGACACATGTTACAATGAGGGGTAACCTAGATTTAGTAAACTATGGTCATTGCAAACCAAGTACTGAGTTGACTTAAGCTATTGCATATTTCGGAGAGGCCAGCGTGCATGCACTTGACCTCCTGTGGGCTGAACGCTATGAAATGATGAGCCTGGAAAGGAGGAGGGAAAGTCCGCACTTGGCGGCTGTACACACAGCCCTCTCGGCTCCCGGCTCCCCGTCTTGTCTCCTGCAGTCAGCCAATGCGCCACAAAGCGGTCCCAGCCTCAACCTTTGATTCCTTAATGAAGGTTTCTTTGAAAGCAAACAGGAGCCTCCATATCCTTGCATTTTAACCTCACGAGAAAATAAAAGCTTTCCCAGATCCTGTCCCTTCTCACCCCACCAGATCCACATTTCGGGCTTCATGCAGGTTGAAATGAGGTGTTTTTTTTTTTTAACTGATGAAAATATTATAGGAATTAAAACCCAAGCCCATTAATATCGTGACTAGACTCCCCATGTTAATTGCGGATTCTCTCGGGCGACAGAACAGGTCACTCTGGGCGGGATGTGATGGCGGTGTTTAGTAAGAGCCGCCCGTAGGAACAGCCGTTCGCGGCGAAAACTTTGGTCACCTGGCAGATGAGGCTGGGAAGTGATTTCTCCCTTCGCAGGCTTGTGAGAAGTGACAGCAGGTGCCGAGTGCTGCCTTTGGGGAAGGGGAGCCAGATCGGAAAAAGGGAACGAGGGGACCCGGTTACTTCTTTCCTTTCTCGACACCCTTTCTGGCAAGTTCAGCACAGATTTCCCCCTTTCCCTCTCCTGCCTTTCCAGAAGAGGGTGATTGAGAGGATTCTCGCATGCACACGAACAAACTAACAAAAAAAACAAGAGGAGGCCCTTTTTGTAACACACGTTCCTGGGCTCCCCGCCCCTGAAATGCCTCCCTCCGCCATCCGTGGGTCTAGAGCAGGGGGCAAAAGCAAACATCTAGCGTCCACACAGGGAGCACGAAGGGCTGAGTGGGAGCAAGGCTGGTTCTGTGTTACGGGACGGAGTCAGTTGCGCCTTGGCGTGTTGCACAAGCCCTGTGCCCTCTCCTCGCCTACAGGGCACACACCCCTGTCCCGGGAGGTGGGCCCCAGCCCCCAGCGCGCATCAGAACCACATCGGGCTTAGAGCACAGGGCTCTGGGCCCCACCCCCGGGGTTCTGATCCAGTTTGTCTCTGGGGAAGCCACGGGTTTCCTTTTAAGCAGGTTGCGGGTGCTGCTCATTTGGGGGACACCCTTGGGGAACACAAGCCCCCAGCCTGGCTGCCTGGGTTGTCGTACAATCTCCTAACTGCTCTCCGGGCTCTCCTCGGCCCACTTAGCGTTTGTCTTGCCGTGGGGGTCCTGGTTCACGGCCCAGCTGGGCTCGCTCACATCCGCTGGCTCCCGCCAGGCCCCAGAAAGAGCCGAGACTCCATGGCTTTTCCCGGGTCGGTTGCTAACCTTCCCTCTGAGCTGCTCTACTAGATTTTCTCAATCACACCACTTTACCATTCCAGCTTCTCCAATAGGTTTTCTTTTTTTAAATGACTTTATTACTCTTCCCTCCTGACGATATTCATACATTTCCGAACGACCTATGACCTATGCCCACTAACCAAGCCAGCCCCACTCAACACGAATATCAGCGCATCCAGGATCTGAGCGGACACTTGGTGATTCTACCCAAAGGGAAATGTGTTCCTAATGCAATAACCGCTCATGACAGGCCGGCGAGGCTGTTTCTCCCTTTCTCACACAACGTGCCAGAAACTTTGAGAACTCCAGGCCTTGCAAAGCGTTTTATACCGAGACCAGGCACCTTGTGGAAGGAGCGCTACGTACTTCAGACGAATCCCAGACAGATGTCAGAGAAACATATTTGAATAAACCAAACGCCACTTTTCTCTTTAATCGCTGGCTTCAGAGGAGCTGAGACTTTCTGGACCTTATCAAGGTGCTGTCATCTTTGAATCTCCCGTCATAGTTCAGGCACTTTTTTTTCTTAAGTGTCAGGATGATAGGGGTGCAGGAGGGAGAAAGTAGAAAGGATCGTAAGTTTAGGGGAAAATAAAGCACGTAAGCCCCCAAAGGCGTCTTGGTCAACATGTGAGAGTGTCTGCCGGTCCTGATTCTCTCCGGCTTCATCGATCCCTTGGATTCCTGGGAGTTTCTAACTACATCATGTTCCTCTCCCTTTACTGTCCTATCGGGTCACTCTTAACTTTATTTATTTATTTATTTATTTTTTCCATAATATTTTAACTTTAAAGGCCTCATATTTCATGTCACTTTTATATTTAAAAAAGGGTGTGTCCCACCACCAAGGATTGCACAGAAACTAGTAGAATCTTAACCCACTTTGGTTCGGAGACCAGTAGAGTCTTAATCCACTTTGGTTCCGACACCAGTAGAATCTTTTTTTTTTAAATTTTTTAAAATGTTTTTATTTATTTTTGAGAGAGAGAGAGAGAGGAACAGCATGAGCAGGGGAGGGTCAGAGAGAGAAGGAGTCACAGGATCCTAAGACAAGCTCCAAGCTCTGAGCCAGCTGTCAGCACAGAGCCTGACATGGGGCTCGAACCCACGAACTGTGAGATCATGACCTGAGCCGAAGTCAGACGCTTAACTGACTGAGCTGCCCAGATGACACCAGTAGAATCTTAATCCACTTTGGTTCTGATACCTTTCTATTGTTACACAAGATGTTAACACTGGAGGAAGCCTGCGGAAGGTGCACAGAACTTCTCTTTATGTTTCCTTGTAACTTCCTGTTTGTTTATAATTATTTCAAACTAAAGAGTAAAAAAAAAAAGAATGTGTATGCGACTATGTATCAATATAAATGTGTAGAAACAAAAATGTAATCAGAAGCTGGCAAATTGATTCTGTAAAGGGCCAGATAATAAAAAATTAATATTCTAGGTTTTGCAGACCATATGGTTTTTGTTCTTACTACTTAGTTCTGCTGTGGAATCATAAAATTAGCCAAAGATAATATGTAAGCAAATGGACATGGTGGTGTCCAATAAAACTTTATTTAAAAAACACAGGATGTGGGTTAAATTCGGCTTACGGCCTCTGTTACTCAGTCTCTGACCTAGAATTTGTGTACAGAACACTGATGTCTACTAAAATGTTGGTAATCCCCACACCCCACTGGGGGTCCCCCTGAATGCTTCAATTTCACTTTAGTGGACATATGTCATTTATGTTATTAAAAAATATGGTTCTGACTGGTTTTAATGATTTTGTGGTTTGTTTTTTAGAAAAGATATGGAAAACTACCTAGAATATCTTATGGAATTTGGCACCTTTTCCTCTTTTCCCCCACGACCATTATTCACAGTGTTGGTCTAGATGCACAACCCATGTTTACGACTAAATCCCGCCTGTGGGATTATCTGGCAATAACTCCAGTGTGACTATGTTCAGCTGTGCCAGCAAATGCCAGAGCCGTGAGACTGAGGTTGATATGGGTGATGGGAGGGAGAGAGGAAGCAGGGCTTTCTGGGGTTAAACTGTTAAACTTGTTCATCAATGGCTTTCAGTGCTAGATCTCAGACACATGGGCCTTGGGTCAGCACGCACCCACCGCCCCCATACTTCCTGCTATGCAGGAAGCCAAGGAGGTGAGAGGCTTTTTTATTCTTTTACTTTAAGTTAATTTTGCAATTAACTGGGCCCAACTGAGGTGCTTCCTGGAATTTTGAGTTGGGGACCAAGAATCGAAACTTATCGTGCTGGATTTCTGCCTTCAGCCCGGCTCTAGACAAAACAGTCTCGACAGACAGTTGTCTTTCCCGTTTTTAAAGTTCAACAGGAAAGGAGACAGAAGTTGAAGTTCTTTGGCAAATGCTTTCCAGTGATGAGAAACATTCCTGTTTTATATTAAGCTTAAAACCTTTCTGATGGCAATAGTCAGACCTTGAATTTATGACAGAACTTGATTTTCTAGTAGAAATGATGCTTGCCTGAGTGCTAATTCTTGGCCAAAATCCTGAAGTTTAACATTTTACAGAAATTATCAATAATAGTGTACTTAATTGCTAATTCAACTAACTATTCATACCCTGCCACCGGTGGATATAAAATTTCTAAGGTACATATCAAGCAGACTAGGGGGCTATGGCTTTGGAGAATGTAATTTTCTTTATTGATATTCCTCCTCCAGCCACAAGAAGATTTAAGGTGACATAAAATGGAAATAATTAATAAAGCTAACGAAAGGAGGAGAAGGCAAATATCTTAATGATAAGAATTAAAATAGTTCCTGTGATTAAGCGTCCAATTTGGTTATGAGCTTCCTGGCTCCCAATGCAAAAAAAACAAAAAACAAAAAACAATTGTCTTGTGATTGAAATAGAAAGAAGAGAAAGATGCCAGTTCCTCACTAAATTGAAAGAGAGATGTGTCACCAAAGACTCTACATGGAGAATATCCATTGTCAATGGTTTGTCAATAATAGATCACTTATTAGCCAGGACATGGATGGTGGGGAAAGTTCACCATGTTTGACATACCCCTGTGGACATCATTCTTCCTCATCCACATAGCAGGGAAGTTCCAGGTTCCACGTCTCCAGCATGCGAACTGCTCAGACATAAGTAGTGTAAATGACAACTGGTAAGTCTGTAAAGCCAAGATCCAGACTGCTTATAAACAGAGCTGGCGTAGCTGTCTCTGTGGATTTTTGTAAGAAGCAGCCAGGTTTACACACATCCTGGAGGTTTACCTACATGAACACAGTTTCTCTTACTGGTCAGAGGCAAGCGTAGGTTTGGACTTGGCGTGACCAGCCCTACACTGACTCCCCTCCCTGACCGTAACCCTGGCCCACGCCCCATCCATCTTCTTTAAAACCCTCCCATGCCTTCACTTTGCACCTTTTTGCCATCGATTTCAGGTCCCCGAGGCTTCTGGTCCCTTCCTGTCCCTTGTTTTCAAGCCCACAAAGCTTTTCTGCTCCTCCAATGCACAGCTCGCTCTTCCCTGCAGGGTAAGAGAGCGGTTGGCCATTGAGGTTCTTTGCACAGCTGCCTCCTTCCCATTCACGAGATTCACGTGGGCCAGGACTTCCCTGATCATCCTGTGTACGCTCATCCCACCGCCATCCTGGGTCATCAGCATGTGTGGGTGCCTTCAAAGCTCTTACCACACCCAGAAAGAGTCTTGTTTGTCTCCTCTTTTCGTACTAAGTTTTAAGCGAGCCCTGCTGTGAGCGGGAACTTTCTCTCATTGTTCACCGCCTTAGGACAGTCCTTGGCACATCACAGGCACTCAGTCAATATTTATTGTATCAAAGAACGAATCAACCGGCAACCACAGAGCTAATACCACATCTTTTGCGGACGCCCCTTGATATAGCGTTGGGAGGATCTCCCTGAGACCACTGGAAGTGTCGGGTTTGGACTGACACACTTACTTCCGTTGGGTAGTAGAGGCGGTGGCTGCGTATCAGTGATTGCTCAGGACTCTGAGAACATTTTGATTTCCCTCAGCTACTGCCCAGGTGTTGCCCCCCCACCTCTTTGATTGAAGGGGTAACTCGTCACGTAGGTGCTCTGGTTGGATACGTCCTGCCCAGCGGACTGTACAAATGCAGGAGGTGGAGTGGTCTCAGCTCTCCGGGGCCGTGGACCGGGTGTGATCTGAGCACAGGGGCTCTCGCTCATCTGCATCTTCGTGTACAACCCCGCACACATGCCTCGTGCACGTCCCCTGCCACACGAACAGTGCGCGGGGCTGCAGGCCTCCGAGACCTTCTTGGTTTCAAGTATTTTCTAGGACGTGCTCCATTTCAAATAGTCTCCCCTTTGATCCCCCCAAGGACAGCTGAACTCATACACCTCCGGAGCTCATTTTCATCTGGAAAATCTGATGATAACAATTGTGGACCTGTTGACTCTGGCCTGTTTGTAAGCCCGTGCGGCGTGCGGTCTTTCCAGATTCCCAAATCTGCGAACACGGCCTTGCTGAGAGAGGCCCCCGGGGTTCTCCTGATTGCTTGTTTTCCTGGTGAGTCACCTATTCTCCATAAATATTTTTCTACAACAATCTTTACAAATAATGTTTTGTCCACACAGTCGATGGCACTTCTCCACAACGGAATACGGTTATAATATCACTTAGCGTCACGGCATGCACCATAATGAGCGAAGGCGGCACGGTCCCATGGAGAGTGGATGCGAGGTGGTGGACTAAGGGCACTTCCTGGGCTATGGACTTGTCCCTTCTCATTAACATCGCAACACAAATCAAATTTATAGCACAGCAGAAAGGTAAGTTACTACGTCTCTATCATGTGAGTTGCTGAGGAATAATTGGTAGAAATTACAAATAAACCCACAAATGTTGAGATCCTAACTATCTACAAACTGAGCTGAATTATGTTTATAGGTCTGTTTATTCCACGGAACTGTGAGCTCACCCAGGATAGAAGTCCCTGTCTTAAGTTTTTCTTTCTTTACTACCCACCACATAGAAGGCGATTGCTGTAGATGGACTGACTCGAATGGATGGAATCTTATCCACAGATATTCTCTCAGTCCTATGTGACATTCCACCATTAGCAGTGCCTTCCTTCATGTTAAGCACTTCCTTCCTTCGTTTTTCATTCCCAAAGACGCGAGTTGAGAAAGCAGAGGCAGAAGTGAGACATATACAAGGCACTTTATCCAAGGGGCCTCGGCTGCCATTTCTAAGACTGGCAAGTCCTTCATTCTTCTTTCCTTCTCCGGGTCCCACTCACACCAGAAAAAGTCACACACTTGAAAATGAACAGCAAACAGAACAGTCCCCTCTCCCTGCCATGCAGCCCGTTTGCCCGAGTTAGATGCACAGTGGCCCTTAGGGAGAGCTTCCCGAAGCCAGACTCATGGCGAGTATTCAGGTGTGGACGCTCCAGACCCAGGGCCCTCGCCCTCCACCTGGAAGAGGGACCTTCCGGAGTGACCTGCTATTCCGTCCACTGGAGGGCAGGGGTGCCCACGCCCTGGACCTGCTGCAAAGTCCCTCCAGGACCCCCTACCTTTCTCTTTATCACTGACTTTCCCCCTTAGATCTAGGTTCGGGGACAGTCCTCAACACACTCAAGTTATCACAAACGCTCACCTCCGAGGTGTAAGTGGGCCACGTGAAATTGCAAGGGCCGCGCTCCAAGACACTGGCCGAGCTGCTTGAGGTCCTCACTCGGGCGGACGGTGGTGTGCGGAAGCGTTAAAGCCCCAAACAAAACACGGAGAAATGAAATGCATCCAGTGGAACAACCCAGATGGTCACGTCAGTCCCTGTGCTCACAGTGCAGCTTCACCAAGGCCGGCACAGCTTCCGGATTATTCCATGCCCCCTCGCAAGGCTTTCTCCCAATAATTAGGCCTCAGACACTGCCAGATTCATGCTTTTTGCTGTGCTTGGAACTGCACGGGCTCCTGCCACTCCACTTATTAATTTGGTCATTTGTCGGCTCATGGATTCAACCCGCCATCTTTTGCTGAGCACAAAACCGGCTGCCGGACACAGGGCTGAGCCCAGGCCCCCAGTCCCTGCTCCCAGGTGCTCGTGATCCCGTGGCCGAGAAAGGTAAAGAAAATGCCTCTGTGATGCAGGGCAGTCAGGACTTGAGCCGAGGCCGTGCAGAGGGGCCGAACCACTGTGTCTCGAAGAGGATGTGACACCTGACTGCAGGCGCAGACGGTGAAAAGGAGTCTGACCCTCTCCCTCTCCTGACCCGGAGCTGACACAGACCCCAGACTGGCATTGGGACAGTGAGAATTATGGGAAACAGGGGAGGGGGTGCTGAGTGCTCTCTGGTGTGGTTGGGGGAACGAACAGCTCCCTTGAACTCGCCCACCTGCGCCCCGGCACGCAGCCCGCCCCCCCCCCCGGAGCCACGTGTGGGTGTGACAGCGTCTCTCCAGGAGGCCCGAGTGGAGAGGAACGCGTTGCACATGGAACAGTGACGTGAGCACCGTTCGAGATGGAAGTGGGAGTTTAGAGGAAGGAGCTGGGAAGCGTCTCACCGAACTTTTGTGTACAGGTGAGTAAATGGAGGTCAAGGTCAGGGGAGGTTAGGTCCAGGCTGAGAGCCAGAGCCCGGACTACACCCGCAGCCCTTTGCCTCTGCAGCTCGGGATTTGTCCAGCTCAGCAGTTTTTAAAGAATCTAATCAAGAGGATGTGATAAAGCACCTTAAGGAGATAAACGGAGGCGGCTTTGATAGGAAGGCAGGAATCCTTAGGGTACACTTGCCATTCTCTCATTTATCTTTATCCATTCAAGCCTTTAACCTTTAACCACTCCATCCATTCAGTTATTTATTTGCTCGTTATACAAATATTTCCAAGGTGCTTTCCATAGCTCTCCGACGCTGGAATGCAGACACTCGGGCTAAGACGCACATCAACGTCACTTGGTGAACCAAGGAAGGTCATTTTTTTTTAACATGTTTTAATTTTATTTTTGAGAGGCAGAGAGAGACCGAGTGCGAACAGGGGAGGGTCAGAGAGAGAGGGAGACACAGAATCCAAAGCAGACTCCAGACTCTGAGCAGTCAGCACAGCACCTGAAACAGGACTTGAACCCATGGATGTGAGATCATGATCTGAGCTGAAGTCAGAAGCGCAACAGGCTGAGTCACCCAGGCGCCCCAAGGAAGGTCATTTTGTAAGAGTTGCTTGAAACCCTATCTTGAGAGAGATTCAGTGGCTCAGGTCAGTGTCCCAACCCAAGAAGTGGCTTAAGATGCCCAGAGCACATCTGGAGCCACAGTCCTGACATTTTATTTATTTATTTTTTTAAAAATGGTTTATTTATTTTTAAAAGACAGAGAGACAGAGTACGAGCAGGGGAGGGGTGGAGAGATAGGGAGACACAGAATCCGAAGCAGGCTCCAGGCTCTGAACTGTCAGCACAGAGCCCGATGCGGGGCTCAAACTCACAAACTGTGAGATCATGACCTGAGCTGAAGTTGGCCATTTAATCGACTGAGTCCCCCAGGCGCCCCTGTCCTGACATTTTAGAGCTAAAAGGATCTTTGCCCCATCCATGGTCTGGTCTTCTCTCCAGATCAAGCCTTGGGGGTCAGGTGACCAGCTTGTCCTGGTTTGTCAGGGAGCCTGAAGGCTCTGAAACCGCTTTGTCCTGGGCATGGGGGGAGGTGGTCACCTGCTGTCTGGGCAGATCTGCTGAGGGCTGGCCTTATATTCTCACAACCTCTGTGATACTTGTTTCCATGGACACCATGCACGCAGGCTTCGGTGAGCCAACGAGGGTGATGCTTCATTTCTATGGGCGGCTCCTGATTGCTTAGGCCGGTGGCTGTTAGCCTTGTTGCCAAGAAAACTGCTTTCTACTGGGTTCTGGGCCCAAGAAGAGCCTGGCCCAGAGACACCGGCTTGGAAAATTGCGTTTGCTGCAGGACCCTTCCCAGTAGCAGCACTGGCATGGAAGAGCAGGGCATTGGAAGAGGAGGAGGAAGAGAAACTTGATGCCTCTTTCACAGGCTCAAGGGGAGGCAGAAAGATAGCACCGGCCAGCCAGCGACCCCCAGAGCTGCGGCTAGAGGAGGAAACCCGAAGAGCTGAGTTCAAGTATTTTACTTATAAAATAAAACCACTGTCCTCTACATGTGACACTGGACATTATTTCTAATCCCCCATAAAATCGGCAAGGGAGGATAAAAATCTCTGATTTACAGACAAGCAAACAGCCTCAGAGAGATGATCTTTCTGCCCACGGTTACTCAGGTAAGAACAGTTAGGGCTCAGGTTCCCCAGACCCAAAGTCTCAGCTCTTACCCCAACAGCCTGCTCCTTCCTTTTAGCGCCTTCCATTTGGCTTTAGGTGGGTTGGTTCATGACCAGAAGGTGGTTATGGGAGCCCTCCTACTCTCTTATTTAACCACACGAAGGGAGGGGAAGGTTTGGAAACTCAAGGTCTCAACCTGTGGCTTGTCTCCCAGCTCCAGTTCCCAGGACCGCACGTTACAATGGAACTTTCTCTTTCCTTCTGTCTCCATAAGATCGGGCATCACTGGTCCACATTCTCCCAAGGCAACACTCCCAGGAGTGAAAAGCAGCAATCCCATTAGCTGAGTCCCGGGCTGTCCATCTGTCCTGGGACCGCCCCCCTGCTCCATTGGTCACCTGATGGCTCCTCTGGCATGGACATTTGCAGGACTTTCTGCAAAGAATCACATGATCGGACGCCAGTATTCTTGAGCTCAGAGGGGACCACTCATGCAGGAGGTCCCAGATTTGGAGGGATAATGGGCAGAGCAGTGAAATTTCCAGGAACAAAAGAAAGGAAGAGAACCAGGTAAGTGACCAGAGTTCCACATGGACACACAGAGCGAGGCGGAGGAATTGCTATGACCACCATGGAGTAAAGAGAGAAGACAAGTTTTCCGGAAGCAAGGGGAACAAATCCGTCTGTTGAACGCTTGTTGCCCACAGGGTGACGGCGTACAGTGGGAGCTCCACAAATATTGTTGAATGCGTGTTGTTGGATGAATTCCAGATAATAAGAGAGCCCTCTAAATAGGCTTAACTTTGCGGAAATTATACTTACATTGGGACTTATATTTCTAATTTGTCTAGAAAAAATTATTCTGACCCAGAAACAATCTAACAACTGCCTCCTGAGGATTCTTATCTGGAACAACATCTTCATCGTTCATTCCAAGTAGACATAGGGTCCAGAGAGGGGCATTAACCTGCCCAAAGACACACAGCTCCTTAGAAGGAGGTCTTTTGACTCATGGGTCCCTGAATACCTCCTACTTCAATCTTTCCTAAAATGGGATGAAATCCAGGGGAAAGAGGTATATTTTTATGAGATACTTGGAGGGGGTATTTCTTTTCTTTCTTCTTTTGAAGTCAAAGGTGAGCTTTGTGTGATGAATGCAAACGCCTCCCTAACACTGATAACCTCCCCTTTCTGCAAAGACAGAGCAGGACTTGGGCTCAGAGCTTCTGATCAGCAAGGATTTTGATGCTGTAGTTTTGCTGCTTTTGCATTTTCATCGTTATAGCGATGCTCTATTCATGATAAGCAAACCTGATTTTCATCCATGGTGGTGGTTTTACAAAGGGTTCATTTGACTTGACTAAAAGCATTGAGTCGATGCCAAGAAAACACCTGATGTAAACAGTGGTAGGAAAATGGTGCCAAGAGGCAAAGAAATCATGAGGTGGGAAGCCCTGTGGCCCCCGGCAGGCAAGGTCTTTCTGGACTGCCGGCGTTCGGATCCAGCTCCCAGCTGTGCGACTGTGGGCAAGTTCCTCAACCTCTCTGTGCGTCAGTTTCAGAGGCTACTAAGATGACTGAGGGAGATGGCAGGTAGAAAGCACTTAGAACAAAGCCTGGCACATTGTAAGAGGTTTGTGAGGGTTAGCACTGAGGATGATGATGATGATGGTGATGACGGCCCCCAGCATCCCCGGCCAAGGAAGCCGCTAGCCTGCCCATTCAGGGAAGCGACCCATACCCTCTCCCCATCTCCCCACCTGTGGGCATCCCTCCATCTGGCTGGTTCTCTAAGTGTGTATGTGCAAGATGCCCCTTTTGCACATGGAAGCCAGGACCTCTTCCCTGCCTCTCCTTGGTTACTCTTTGTATTAGTCCACACGACAGAGCAATTGTCCCGGATGAAGCGATCCCGGCTGTGTTCCATGTGTCCTGGCGTGAGGGACACACAGTGACAGCCAAAGGGACAGTGTCTTTCCCTATTGGAGCATCACTTCTACAAGGGCATATCTTTCCCCAAACACCTCCCCGTTCATCGGGGAAGGGCTGGTTGGTCCCGGTGAGAGCGAACTTGCTCTGTGGGGCACTTAGGAGGGTTCTCATGAAAGTTTAGGTTGATGGCCCAGAACGGTGGCTGCACTGCTTCTTGAAGAAGGGAGAGCAAATGCAAAATGTAGGATGTCAAGTTTTCTGGGGAATGAGAAACATTCAGTACCAAGGCCCTGCTGTGTTGTGATTATGTGTGCGTCTCTCGATTGTGACGTTCTTTTTTGTTTTTCCAATTTTACTTCTTTATTTTGGGAGAGGAAAAGAGCATGAGCAGGGGAGGGGCAGAAAGAGAGGGAGAAAGAGAGAGAATCCCAAGCAGGCTCCATGCTGTCAGTGCAGAGCCTGATGTGGGGCTCGAACTCACGGACCATAAGGTCAAAACCTGAGCTGAAATCAAGGGTCAGAACTTAACCCACTGAGCCACCCAAGCGCCCCTCAATTGTGACATTCTTAAAGACAGGCATTTGTCCATTTCACAGGTACAATAGCCTCATGTATGAGTGCCTGCTCTGCTCCAGGCTTGGGGGGAGCACCCTGCATCCACTCTCTGTTAGAAATTTTATCCCCGTGGTTCAGATGGAGGAACTGAGGCACAGAGAATTCAAATCGCTCACATACATGGACCCCAAGCAGCAGAGTCCAAATGGGATGCGGCCCGCCCGCCTCAGTTTGTTTCCTGCCTCTCACCGCCTCGCTCACGATGCTCCGTCTGCTCAATATCCTGCCTCCCCTGCAAGGCCGTGGTCTCTTCTGCTCCTTCTCCTTCGAACGTTTCTCCCAGATCTCAGCCTGGAAGGTGCTTCTCATTCGGGTCACAGCCCAGTCTCACTGCTCAGAGGCCCTTCCTGGATCACAACAGCAGTGACAGCTGCCCCCCCCCTCCCCCGCCGCCGTCCCAAGCTCGATTGCTCTCTACCCCGTGACGGCACAAGGCACTCGTTAACAGCAGACTTCAGAGCCACATGCCTGCGCTCCGGATCCCAGTTCCAATCCTGTTTACACTCTCCGTGACTTGGTTTCCTCCTCTGCAAAATGACATGTAACCGTAATTGATCTTACAGGTTTCTTGAGTTTTCATTGTACTCAAATATACATAAAGAACCTAAAACAACGCTCGGCACGTAGTAAGCACTCAGTGAACATTAGTATTTATTGCCTTTGTCTAGTGGAATATAAATCCTACAAGGGCACCACTTTATTTGGTCTTTCACGACTGTATCCGGTGCTCAGTAAACATTAGAGGAATGAATCGAATGAGTGAGAATGGATGAATGAATGAGTGCTTAAAGCCTATGTTGTCCCCAGTTATGCCAACCTGCGCCTCTTCCTGCTTATGCCCTTGTGCCAAGCCTGGTGCCCGGCCCTGGTGGGGCTCAGGAAATCTGGAACAGAATTAAGCCCAGAGGTTTTTTCTGCTTCTTCTCCCAGGGAAACCCCACAGCATTCCTGCTCAGGATGCCAACCTGTCTCTCCTCTCACCTGGCAGGTCCCATGCCACGTGTGTGCTAGGCTCCCGCATCCCGTCCTGGGAGAGCTGAGGACTCACGGGCTGCCCCTCATCAGGTCCCCTTCAGACAGACGACAGTCATGATTGCCAGCCCCCGAGCAGTGCCACCAAAGACAGTGGAAGGCAGCTTTGGTGCCTTCTGACTAACCTTGATGGTGTTCACATGTTGAATTCTAGAGGGTTCGTGTCCACTTATGGAGAGGCGTGGCTATGTTGATTTATTCAGTGACTATTTCTAGAAAGATCTTGGGAAGAAAGACCCATCCTCTGTTCCCTTTTCTCAGAAGAACTGTTTTTTTTTAAACTTATTTATTTATTTATTTTGAGAGAGAGACAGAGTGTGAGCAGGGGAGGGGCAGAGAGAGAGAGAGAGAGAGAGAGAGAGAGAGAGAAAATCCCACCCAGGGATTTTCTGATGCGGGGCTCGAACTCATGAACCATGAGATCATAACCTGAGCCAAAACCAAGAGTTGGACGCCTACCGGACTGAGCCACCCGGGCGCCCCAGCCAGAAGAGTCATTTTAAGATGCCCTTTTCTGCCTCTCTCCACTGCCCGAACTCCTCTGCATCCCTCTGAGCCCAGAGCAAACCTCAGCTCTTCTCTGGAGTCTGGCTGAACTGGTTATTCTTCAATTGCTTCAACTCCTTGACAAACAGGAGCTCCTACTACGTGCCGGGTCCTATGCCCTTAGACAGCCAAGAAAGAAATCTCTGCCACCAAGAAGTCTTGAGACTGATTGTGTCTCTCTCCATAGGACTCGGGAGGGCAGAGACACGCCCCCAACGTCCAGCAGGCGGGCTGCCCCCAGAGGATGTGCAGACAGAGGGCCCTGGACCGGCAATGTCTTTTTTCCCTTGAACGATGAAGGTGCGGCCCTTTCCCCCCTGAACAATGAAGGTGCAGCTCTGTGTAAGAAAACCAACATCGCTCATCAGGCCAAGTAATAGGATTCACTCCGACAGGTCTTTGTAAAATCTCCGCACGCTGCAGAAATTTGTATTCTCGCTGCCCTGAAACGTGGCGCCGGGCTCGGGGCCTGCATGCTGATGTCAACGGGAGGCTGCGAAAGTAGTTTTTCCTTCTGCTGACTGGCATGTGTGCGTTTTCAGTTCGAACTGGCTTGCTGGGTGGGGGAGGGGAAAGGAGGCCAGAAAGCTGCCTCTTCCACTGGCTAAATCTTTATTTTAAGCATTTCACAGCCTTTCCACTGCGGCCCGCCCCCGCTGCTCCTGTGGCTGGCAGAGATCAATGCAGTCAATAGTTTTGACTGCAGAGTTTTCTATGACTTACACATATTTAAAAGGATAAACCACCATCAACAATTCTCTGTGTGAACTTGACCGCTCTAATCCTTATCTTTGATTCTTTGGGATCCAGCAAACAGCCTAAATCTCCAACATATCTTGCCCAGGACCTGGGAATTCAGACTGGCCGGAACCTTTAGAGACCGCGGCCTGGGCTGTAAGAGTTTGTTTCCCTCTGGGAAACTGGGCTGGAAAACTAGACATCGCAGCATTTTGGGAACACTGGTGGCCTTTCCCTTGGACCATCACCGTTTGCTAGACGCCACACTGCTCTCTTTCACTGTTATTAACCAAATAATGAGCTACGGCTCTCAAGGGTATTCGCCTCTTGAAAGGCACTACTTAAAACCAGCATTAAACACAAACACCGCAGCTCTAGCATTGGGACTGCAGGCCGCTCATAGAAACAGGGCGTTGTTTAGCAAGATTTAAAAAACGGTTAATTGTGATGACTTTCACCTGGAACAATTTCTCCTTGACTCTAACATTATGAAAAAGATAATAGGAAGCAGAAGAGCAGAGAGCAGCAACATTTTTCTGTTAAGGGAGGAGAGGAAATAGTTTGGGCTTTGTGAACCTCCTGGGCTCTTTAGCGACTGCTGACGTCCACACTTAGAGCACAAACACAGCCACAGATCATATGTAAACAAAATGGGTGTGGCTGGATTCCAATAGAACTTTATTGAGGAATATGGAAATTTAAATTTCAATTTTTATGTGTCATGGAATATTATTCTTTTGTTTAGATCCTTTTAGTTTTTTTCCCCCCCAACCATTTAAACATGTAAAATTATTCTTAACTCGTGGGTCCTGCACAAAAAGTGACAAGCAGGATTCAGCCTCCGAGGCAGGACTTGCTGAGCCTTACCACAGAGAATTCTGATTAAGAGAAGAAGACCCTGGGTCAGACAGAGCTCGTTTCAAGTCCTGACTTGGCCATCTTTGGATAAATGATGCCTGGCAGGATGTTTAACCTCTGCAAGCCTCAATTTCCCCATCTGTAAAGTGGGACTAATGTAGCTTCTACTTCATGGTTATTTGGAAGATCAGTGGAAATAATATCCATAAAGTGCACAGTGAAATATCTGGGACATAGTAGGAACTCAATAAGTCCACAGGTTCAATAAGGATTTATTGAGCAATTATTGTGGGATGGGTGGTATATTTATATCGGTCCTTTGTCTTTTTGAGTTTAAAATCTATGAGGCTGATAAAGAAGGTTAGCTGTTGTTATTATTAATAATTCTTGAGCTTTGCAAAAGAGAAGTGGAAATTGTAAATCATCCAATAATATTTTTTAAGTTTATTTGTTTATTTTAAGAAAGAGATAGAAGAGAGAGAATCCAAATTGTGTAGTGTGAAGCCCAGTGTGGGGCTTGAACCCACAAACCACAAGTTCATGTCCTGAGCTGAAATCAAGAGTCAGAGGTTTAATCCTGAGCCACCCAGGCACCCTGATCATCCGATAATATAATGTGTTATTGCTATGTATTTTTTGTTTGTTTGTTTTCAAAGATAGTTAAAACTCCCATGGCCGTCTACTACATCAAGGTCTTTCATGACCATTTGCAGACACGAAAATGAAAGGTAAAACACATTTCCCTCCTCTTACATCAGTGGTCTCACAGTGTGGTCTCTGGACCAACAGCATCAACATCATTTGAGAACTTGTTAGGCATTCGAATTCTCCAACACCGTCCCAGACCTATGACTCGCAGACTGCACTCTGCGCTTTGACAAGCCACCAAGTGATTCCGATTCACGCGGATTCAAGTTTGAGAATCACTCATTGGTTTGGATAGAATGTAAACTCATT
The DNA here is from genome assembly GCA_004023785.1 of Mungos mungo. Classification (NCBI taxonomy): domain Eukaryota; kingdom Metazoa; phylum Chordata; class Mammalia; order Carnivora; family Herpestidae; genus Mungos; species Mungos mungo. Next base: position 39,578 of record PISW01010990.1, read on the forward strand.
AACTTGTTCAAAGTCACAGCCTGGGAAGTGACAGAGTCTACGTTTGATCAGCGACCTATACGGAACTTTAAATGCCAGAACATACTGGGTTCAAGGACAGGGTTATTCACCAGCGGTAACGGAGTCAGCCAGGACTAAAAGAAGGGTGTGCGTGCACGTGTGCGCACGTGTGCACGTGTGCAGGTGTTAGAGAAATCTCCCCCGCTGCCCTTCTCCTTCCGCGTTGTTTGCTCAGCCTCAAGCATCTTAAACATCTCTCCCAGGGCTTCCTGTCCCCTCGATGGCATGGGGGCTGGAGGGCAGAGGGAATGATCTGGCCCAGGAGGGAGGAGTCTTTGATCACTGACATGTTTGGGTCACTAGTGCATCGTGATAATGAAAAGCAGAAGAGCTCTTCATGGGTTTTGTTATTCTTATACAGACAATGCACTTCTTTATTGCCTGTCCCCAGAGAGAGATCACTCCCACCCCCTGCCTCGGTGTGCTACTCTATCTATATTAACCTCCCCGTGTTTCTGTGTCCCTCTTCTATAAACGGGCAGTGCAAAACCTCCCCGATGATTTTCATAATCTCCTGAGTTTCCTGCTCATTTTACCCATGCCTGCCTGCCGTCTGTGGTGGCAGCTGCTGATTGCTCTCCAATGTCCATTCCTCCCATTTCCCTTTAGGAACAGGACCCCTTGAGTTTTAGCCAGAAACACGGACACCTGGATAAAGACTACATTACCCAGTGTGCCCTGTAGGTAGGTATAACCATGTGACTAGATCTGGCCAATGCGATATGAGCAAAAGTGGGTGGCATGCTTAGAAGGAATGGGCATGCTTTCCCTTTATCTCTATCCCTCCTTTCTGCAGACTAGATGCAGATGTAATGGGGGGAGCTGAGCAGCCGTTTTAGATCACGGAATGAAAGCCATGTGCTGAGCGTGGCAGAGGAATAACCTCTAAGGAGCTAGGGACCCAGAAGGTGTAAACCCACCATATTGGTCCTGGGACTGCTTATATTGTGTGGTTAAGGTACGAGAGCAGTAGACTCTTATTTAAACCTCTGTTATATTAGGGACTTAAAAAAATAGCAATCAAAATCTGTGTCTTAACTAATGCATCACTTTTTTTAAGTTGATTTATTTATTTTGAGAAAGAGAGAGAGAGAGCACAGGGGAGGGACAGACAGATACGGAGAGAGAGAGAGAGAATTCCAAGCAGGCTCTATGCTATCAGGGCAGAGCCTAATGTGGGGCTTGAACCCACAAACAGTGAGATCATGACCTGAGCCAAAATCAAGAGCCAGACGCTTAATCGACAGAGCCCCCCAGGTGCCCCACTAATGTATCACTTTTTAAGATGGGGCTTGATTGGTGCTGCCTCTCCTGTTCTCCTACACCATTTCAACACCCCAGTAGAATGAACCTACCTCCTCTTTCATATCCTGCACTGGAGTCACTGATAAGTTATTCAGATGGTAGGGCAAACATGTGCTTCGGTGACTGGCGAAGTGAGGCCACCAAAAGGTATACATAAGTAAAACAAAGAGCGAAATGAACACAGTTCAGCGGTACTGATGAACTTAGCCAAAATTACATTATCAAAACATCTAGATAGGATTTCTTTCATTTTCAGTGCATGTCTTTTTCTTGTTGTTTTTAAACATAAGATATGATTTTGGAATGCATTTGGGTGGAAGAAAAGGCATGGTAACATTTTCAGTGCTTAGGGTCTTCTAAAGATCTTAATCCAACCCAACTGTGTTCTCCAATTTATTTCCTCACAGCTCTGACTGCATTTCAGGGCAACCTTCCATCCTCCATCCTCTACTCCCTACCAAATAAGCCCAAGGCTCCTGCTGGGATTTTTTCTCTCAATAAATTCATCTTTATTACATACCTATTGTCATTCATGTTTCTACTCCCTTCTGGAACATGGCGCCTGGCACTTGGAGAATGTCATTGATACACGTAAACCCTCAATGATGATTAGCTCGATGGACAGTGAAATTCATATATATGCCTCTTTGTGAGTGGGGCGGTTGGAAAGAAGAGCCACCATTTTCTTTTCTATTCCTCATTCTAAGGCTCAAAGAATCTGAATATTATGCCCAAGGGTGATAGATCTTAAGTGACGATTGTAGTTTCAATATCACAAACATGTCTTCACCTTGGCTCTTGTCATTCTAGCCACATCAGACTTTTCAAGTTCTCCTAGAACCCATCACATCCCATTCTCTTCCAAAGGGCCTTTGCAGGTGCTGGGCTTTCTGTCTGAATGCCCCCCTCCTCAACTCTTTCTTCCATAGTTCTTTCGCCCAGCAGATACCTACCCATCTCCAAAGTTCAGCTTAAATATCACTTCCTCTGGGAGGTCACTGCCAACTTCTCATATTACATCAGGACCTTATCATGATGTAACACCCGCCCTTTCTACTTTTCCTTTGCAGCATACACGGCAGTTGTAAATTGACCAATTATTTCTTTATTATCCATTTTCCATGCTAGACTGTCAGCTCCGTAAGAGCAGGGCAATGAGTGCCCTGTTTGTTACCCCGCTTTAGCCTGGCACATAGAATATTCTGGGCAAATCTGTGTAAATAAATGAACGAATGACCATCAGGACAGACAAAAGGAATCCACAATTTTTCCAAGAGGAGAAAGGAACCTATTTTCCCTTTGATAAAAAATCAAATAGAATATTGTAGTCGGGTAATTTGATTTGTTGGATGAGCACTTTTGCAGAATTTTGATAACCACCAAAGGCGAGGGCAGCCATACAGAAAGTTCAGAAGGAGGTAATGCTTCCTTTCACCAGCTTTGACTTTGATGCGTCAAATTCCGAATCAAAATTCAGAAACTTTGCTATATGTGTACAAGAGAAAAGTATAGATTTGGAATCCAATCCAAGAGAAGTATCCAATTAAGCGTGTGGATTTGTTTTTTATTCCTTTCCCACAAAGTGCTATTTACCAAAGCTACACTCGGAAAGGGAATGATTAGGTACATCAAAGCTAATTAATACTTTTGACATTGAAAGAAAACTTTTAGGCTTCTAACATAGAGTGTGGAGATGTATTCAAGGTTTATAGAGAGTTTCCAAACATGGTTGCCATTAATTCCTTCCCTTCCCCTGCATGAATTCTACCTGTCAAGAGGTAGAGCTATTTTCTCTTTCCCGAATCTTCTTGAGTTGTGACTTGTTTGACCAGAAGTGATATTGTGCTAACTCCTGGGCTACCTTTTATTTTTTCTAATTAAAATTTTTTTAAAAACTTTTATTTATTTTTAAGAGACAGAGAGAGACAGAGCATGAATAGGGGAGGAGCAGAGAGAGAGAGAGGGAGACACAGAATCTGAAGCAGTCTCCAGGCTCTGAGCTGTTAGCCGTCAGCCATCAGCGGGGCTCGAACCCATGAACTGTGAGATCATGACCTGAGCTGAAGTGGGACGCTTAACAGACTGAGCCACCCATGCGCCCCTTAGGCTAGGGGAAGGGGAAGGGGGGTGATGGTATGGAGAGGGGCACTTGTGGGGAAGAGCACTGAGAGTTATATGGAAACCAATTTGGTAATAAACTTAAAAAAAAAAGCAACTTTTGCATTCTCTTGTGGAGGCCACTCATCCTGCTGTAAAAAAGCTGGGACTAGATTATGAATGAGGAGACCATATGGTAGGAGAGAAACCAGGTGGAGGGCAACAAATAATTAGCCGTGAGAACAAGGACTTCTTTGAACTCCAAGTCCAGACCAGTTGCAGCTCATTGCAGTTGAGGGAACTCCCCCAGATTCTACCCCACTGAGCATAAGTGCCTAGGAGAACCTTGCCTGGATTCCTGAACCACAGAATCATGAGAAATAACAAACCACTGTTGCTTTAAGTTGCTAAATTTTTGGTTGATTTGTTACATGGCAAAAGGTAGCTGATAACCTGATATTCCAACTCCGGAAGGCTCCCTTCTCTGACAGCCTCAACCTTGATGGACCACAACAGAGGACTGATACATAAGATAATGTACAGCCCACACGCTCTGCTTCCGGCTGGGATGGGCATCCTCACTCATGACCTAGAGTCTCTATGTTTATGCACAATGTTAACATGTTTGTTCATCCCATAGCAGAGTCAGAAACAGTATAAAATTATGCAAATTGGAATAGGTTGTGGATTTTGGAGACAATTTTTGCTTGACCCTCTCACTTTGTGATAGTGGGACAGAGGCCAAAAGAAGCTGAATCACTCGTTCAGGTGGACAAAGTCAAAGACTATATTGAAAACCAAAAACTGGGGCGCCTGGGTGGCTCAGTTGGTTAAGCGTCCGGCTTCGGCTCAGGTCACGATCTCATGGTTCGTGGGTTCAAGCCCTGCATCTGGCTCTGTGCTGACAGGTAGCTCAGAGCCTGGAGCCTGCTTCAGATTCTGTATCTCCCTCTCTCTCTGACCCTCCCCTGCTCGCACTGTTTCTGTCTCTCAAAAATAAAGAAAAACCATAAAAAAATAAAATGAAATAAAAACCAAAAACTAATCCTGGATTTCTGGTCATCCAAGGGAGACCATCTCCTCACTTGACCTTCCTATTCCACAAAAGAGACACATTTTAATGGGTAAGAAACAAAAAGACTTTTAGATAAGAACTCTAACAGTGGATATGGAAAGCTGGTAGGCACAATCTCAAAAGCATGACACCCCGCAGTTCCCACTTAGGCTCTAGGGACCCAGAGACATCCCTTTATTTGAGCCCAGAGCAGCCCAATAGCTGATACTCATGACCGTGACCCTGAGTCAGAAAGCAAGGATTAGGTTATGTTTCTCGCATTCTTTTTTTTTTTTTTATAATAGTTTATTGTCAAATTAGTTTCCATATAACACCACGTGCTTCTCCCCACAAGTGCCCCCCACCATGACCATCCCCCCTCCCTCCCTCCCCCTCCCCCCTCAGTCCATGGTTCGTCTCCAGTATTCAATAGTCTCCCTTGATCCGTGTCCCTCACTCATCCCCGCTCTCTTTCCCCC
>PISW01010991.1:0-16058 GCA_004023785.1 Mungos mungo
AACTTGTTTATATTTAGAATTTGTGTTTTCTTTATTATTTCGTATTACAGTATGGTAACCATTTCTTATGGGAATATATCTGGGGTGTGGAATGAATCATCTGAGTTTCCGGTATTTCTTACAGGGAAATCCGCTCTGATGTGCCAGTGCTTTGCATTACAAGCATGTTTCCGGAATGAATTATGCTCGCGAACCAAGGTGTTACGGTGTTCCTACTGGCTGCACACCGGACACGTGCCGTCGTCCCCGTTCTGAGGCCTTCGGTGGCACCACGCGCCACCCCCAACCCGTCTCCACAATGGAAACTCCGTCCCCATGAAACACGGACACCCCTTCCCCCCCCGGCCCGCGGCATGTTGGGACAGCACTAGTGGGGTCACGCGTGATCTGCCCTCTGGGGACTGGCTGGCGTCACTTGGCAGCGTGTCCTCGTGGGCCAGCCACGCTGCAGCAGGGGATGTCCCCCCCTTTCAAGGACCCTGTCATACGGACGGGCCGCAGTTAGGTGGGCATGCGGGGCCCCCCTCTGGGTCCCGTGAGCAGTGCCGCCGTGAGCACGGGGACGCGCCCGCGTTCATGTCCCTCCTCTCACTTCTTCAGCTCATCACGCAGCCGCGGGACTGCTCAGCACCCGGCAGTTCTGTTTTTGACTTTCTGAGGAGGCGCCGGACTGTCCCCGCGGCGGCAGCGCCGTCTTACGTCCCCATGTGGTGCTCAGGGACCGGCCTCTCCACGTCCTCGCCAACGCTTGCTTTCCGTCTTTGCAGTGGCCGTCCTGATGGGTGTGAGGTGGTGTCGATCTGCGTTCCCGGGGTCACAGCCTGCAGGGGGACACCTGGGCTCTGGGCTCCAGCAGGAAGCCGGACGCGCGGAGGCCCCAGGACGAGGGTGGCCGTTTCCACTGCTCACAGCACAGACTGCGGTCAGCCAGGGCCCCGGAGCGTTACCGGCTCGGGAGGAGCCCAGGCCCCACTCCAGGCGGCCTCCCCCCTCCACTCCAGCGGCCTCTGTGCTCCCCCTGCGGCGGCAAACCACACCCTGGGCCCGGCTCCGGAAGCCACCCCACGCCCCTGCACAGCCCCCTCCAGCCCTCGTGGGCCGTGCAGAACACGCCCCAGAACTGAGAAGCGAGTCCTCCTGTCCAAATATAAAGGGGTTTATTCACTTCTGCCCTCAGCACAAAATATAAAATAGACTCCCCCTGCCCCCCACGGTTCTTCAGCGGCGACCTGGCGTGGCCGTCCAGGAAGGGGCATCCGCTCGCGGCTCAGGCCTCGAACACGGCACAGCTGGCACAGAGCCCGGTCTCCTGCACATCACCGCAGCTGCAGCATCACAGGGAGAGAGAAGAACCGATCGGAGGGCTCAGGTGTGTCCCCCGAGGTCCGTGCGTTGTGGTGCTGACGCCCCGGCCCTCGACCTCGTCTGGGGATGGGCCGTGAGCCACACACAGAGTTCACACGAGGTCCCTCACCCCACCCGGCCGGTGGAAGACCACACGAGCGCCACAGCCCCCGGGGCTCACAGGGGGCCTGGAGTCAGCCTTCCTGAGCCTCAGAAGGAGTCAGTCCTGCCGACGCCCGACCTCGGACCTCTGGCCTCAGGAGCACGAGGCCTGCTGCCGGGCCCATCCGCGGCCCCACCCCCACCCCCAAATCTCCCCAGCTCCAGGCAGGATTCACTGGACCACCACGGTTCGGCGAGTCGCAGGGAAACTCATGGGGTGGAACCCCACAAGGACAGGAAACCGGCAGCGGCTACACGCTCATGCCAGGAGATCCGTTTCTGTCAGAGACGCGCCGGCAAGAAGGCGGAGTCCCTCGGCCCCCCGCGGGGAAGACAGCGGGCCGGGGCCTGGAGCCGTGGGCCCCAAGGTGGCCCTGTGTGGGCAGGGGGCCGCTGGCTGCGGGGCTGCATTTTAGTGAAAGTGGAGTCTTGGCACAGAACCCACCTCTCTGGGCCCTGGCACCAGGATGTTGGGGTACCTGACGGGGAGGGGCCACAAGGCCGCAGCCTGGCTTCTAAACCTGGGGGCGCCACTTTGGCCTTGCGACCTGGAACAAGTCATTGGTAAAATGGGGCAGCGAGCCCACCCGTTTGGGCTCAGAAAAGGGCACTGCCCCGCCCCCCTAACAGGTGACTTCTGCAGCTAACGGGGGAGGAGTAAAGGCCAGGAGCACGCTGGGGCGGGGGTAAGGTTCCCACACACAGGGCTGCGGGGAGGAGGGCACGCAGCCAACTCCCGCTCTCCCTAACTGCCCTTCTGCGCTCAGGTCCCCTGCGGGTGAGGAGGCCGAGGGTCACAGCGGGGCCCAGCCCTCCTCAGTCTGCACGTGAACGTGAAGAGAAGCAGCCGGCAGAAACACAGCAAAGATACGCCGTGTGCACGTGTCCAACCGCCACCCCCAAACTGGGCAGCATGGAGCTCCCGGCCCCCACCTCCCCCAGCTGCACCCCTGCCCCACTCTCGGGGGCTCCACCGGCCCCACCAGAACTGGGTTTCTGCTTCCCATGGTTGGTTTTGAAGACTGTTGGGACCAAGCTGGTGGGAGGTCTACACAGCCAGCTCTGAGTCTGCATGGGGGCCTCATTTTTCTTACAGGGTCCTGCTCCCCCCCACCCCTCCACCAGCCAACAGTGGCTCTGTGGTGGGACTGGGAACCCGGGAGAGTGGAGCCCAAGCCCGAACCCGGTCCAGCGAGCGGAGGCAGACGCACGCTCAAGTAGCGCACGAAGCAAAGGCTCTGCTTTGGCTCCAGCCAGCCTGACCCCGGCCACAAGCAAACAGACCCGCGGCTGCTCCCACCCGTCGCCACCAACGGCGAGCCCCCTGCCGGGAGAAACCACACCGGACAGTCCCAACATCAGGCCTCGAAAGATCAAGTCACGGAGTTACTGAGACAGAAGACATGAGCAGAGGGGGGACTGGCAGGTGACCTGGGTTTCCTTGAGACAAGATCCGTCTTCAGAAAAAGCAGAAAGTGGGGACACGTTCACGGGCACCGTGGCATCCCGAGAAGCAAGGCCTGGTGGCCCCTCTCCCGCTGCCCGCCCCCCAGCCGGCCTGGGGCCCTCCCGCGCCTGCTCGGGCCCCCAGGCCGGTCACTTACTCCACAAGGGCGCACAGCGCGCAGGCCACGGCCCCGCAGCTGCCGCAGACGCGCACGCACCGCGCACACAGGGCACGCTCACACTGGCCGCACGCCGCCTTCCCGTCCACGGCTCGCACGCACGAGGAGCAGGCCCTGGTCGCTGCCCCGGGGGGGTCTGTGAGGAAGAAACGCCACCCGTCAGCCCCGCAGAGGGCCCGAAGCGCTGGCGGCTGGGGGCCCCGGCCTCCCCGGCCCGTGGACAGAGGGCGGACTCCCTGCCCCCGACCGCCGGCAACAAAGCCCGGCCTGCAGCGCTTCGTTCACTGGGGAGGCCCCGCGTGCCCAGCGCATGAGCGGGCGGCTTCCGTGTCGGGCGTCCCTGCTGTCTGCGTGTCAGCGCTGGAAGCATCAGCTCCTCCCCTGGTGGCTCGTACGAGAACTCGTGGGGCCTTCGTCTGGTACCCCAGCACCGGTGCCTCCAAGCGTGGCCCCTGCACCACTGCTCAGCAAAGGCCCCGCTCCAGGCCTGGGGGCGGGGGTCTGGGCCGCACACCTCGCGGGCCGCTCCCACCCGGACGCCAGGAGGGCCGCCACTCTTTTCCTGACCCCCAGCTAGCGGCCGCTTCAGGGCCCTGGGCCTGGAGGTCAAGGGTTGGGGAGGGCAGAGCTTCCTGACGCCCGGAGCCTTCTGGTGCCCCCAGCTCCTGCCCGCCCCCGGCAGACGGCGTCAGGAACGAAGGACGCCACGCCTGCACGCCCCCCCCAACCCCGCGCGGCCGGGGGGTGCCAGCTGCGGGCCTCACTCACCGGCCTCGGAGGCCTGGGCCCGGCTCCTGGTCAGCCGGCCGTCCGGTCCGATCAGCATCTGCCCACGTGGGGCCCGGAGGACGGGGCCGGGCTTTGGCGACTCCGGCAGGTCGACGATGGCACAGCCTTCCTCCCACACGGGGTCCATACAGGCCTGGGCCCCTCGAAAAAGCAGCTGCTTGGTCTTCTCTGGGGAAGACAGATGGGTCACACCCCCGTGGTGTGGGAGCCCCGGCCCGGCCACCCCGTCCTCCAAACGGGTTCCGTCACGCAGTCGCTCCTGGCTGCCCGCTGCAGGGCTCAGTGCCGCCCTCCCTTCCCCAAGCTCCGGGGCTACCTTCCCCAGGAAGATTCTGGACCACACAGCCCTACCCAGGCGCCCTCTCCTCGTCTTCCACCTGGCTCTCCTGACGTGGCTTCACGTCACCGCGGCGTCTCGCCCCCCCCCAGGCGCCCTGCGAGCCGGCGGTGCCCGGCACAGAGGAAGTGCTGTCCCTCAGGTCACTAATTCACAGCCCTGGCCCGTGTGCCCCCCTCCACCTACTGTGGAGCCGCTAGCAAAACACAGGCCAGCCACCGGCTCTGACAAAGGCACCCAGAACTTTCCGGGCCTCTGTGGGTCCTGGACACCCCCAGCCCCAGAGCTGAAGCGGTTGCTCAGCACCCACCCCGGTGGCTTTGCCTCAGGCCACACGTCAGTCATCCAGGGCCTGGCACGGAGCCAGCCCCCGCCTCCCGCCCCTGTGGCATCGGTGGTCTTCACGCATCCAACTCGCCAGGGTGGCTCTCCGTGGTCCTGACCGACCCTCTGCCACACCCAGCTCCGCCGCCTCCAGCCCCTGCCTCGCCTCCAGCCCCTGCCTCGGCTCATCCTGGGGTGGGAGGGGGCGTGTCGCGTGGTGACCTTAATGCCGCCTTTCAAAGGCTTCTGGTCGGTTCAAGGTAAGGGGTCAGACCGACAGCTGGGGCTGGAACTTGCTGCACCTGAGTTCAAACCGGGCACCTGGCCCTTAATTCCGGGAGGCCCGGGCGGTCGAGGGGGCGCGCTTGCCGTCCAGCCCCCTCACGGATGCGCGTCTTCTCATCACCTGCGTGGCCTCTGAAGGCAGTGCCATCTGCGGCGGGCTGCTGACAGCAGGGCGGGGGCGGCGGCGGCAGGAGGACGGGGACCGGGTCTCCCGGGGGCTCTTCCCCGCATCCCTCACGCACCTGCACGGCAGCTCCGCTCGGGGGCAAACACTCACTGCTCTACGGGTACTGCTCTGGGCCCCCCACCGAGAGGAGAGGTGAGCCTCACCGTGGGGCCGCCTCAGGGTATTCGCCACCCCAAACTGAAGAGCAGTAGTGTCCCCGCACCGAGAACCGTGCAGCGGAAGCCAGGGCAGGAGGCCTGCAGCTCGCCGCCCTCACCCCCGGCCCCGGACTCCGGTCACACTGGACGCAGCGGCTGCACGCTTCTGCCTCCTGGCCTTTGCACGTGCGGCCCCTCTGCCTGGAATTCCTTTCCCCTTCCTCTCCGCCACCTAGCTCCACGGGACCTCGCACACCCCTGCAGCTGGTCCGGCAGTGACAGGTGCCTGCCGGAGAGTCCTCCCCACGCTGGGCCGCGGGCAGGGGCGGCGCGCTCCCCAGGCAGCTCTCGGGTTAAGATGCGCACTCGTGCCCGCACACCCCTGCGGGACCCGAGAGACGCGGATGTGAACCAGGCCTGGGTGAGTTACTGGCCGGACTGGGCTCTCCCGGGAGGGCAGAGTCCCGACCGAGGCAGTACCGCCCGCGGGCCGCCCGTTGGGGGAGGCAGGGAGGGAGGGGCAGGGACGTCCCCTGCGGTCTCGGATCCGCGCAGGTGAGCGTGAGCGCCTTCAGGCCCCGCTCACGGCTCCCAAAGCCCGGCTGGACTGCGGGTCCCGCGGCCTCTCAGCTCCCGGGGGGCGCGGCCTGCGGAGACTGCCTCCCAGGCTCCCGCGTGCGGGCAGCCCACCCCGCACTCACCGAAGATCTCCCGCGAGTACCGCTCGGCGCATACGCCGCGGCTCAGCTCCCTCTGGCCAACGCGGACCTTCAGCTGCAGCGGGGCCGCGTCCGCGAAGGTACAGCCCCGCTTGGGCATGGCCGCGAGCCCGGGGCTGCGCAGCTCAGCCGCGCGCCTAGCCGTGACCCGTGTCGTCACGGCCGCGCGCCAAGGAGGCGCAGCGCGGGATAGGCCAGGGGCAAGGGTGGGGCGGGGCTTGAAGGCGGTGCAGCGCGGGATGGGCTGGGGGCGAGGACGGGGGCGGGACCCGGTCGCGCGCGGAAAGTCGGAGGGGGGGCGGTGCTCTAGCCCTGCGCCGGATAGGTCGGGGGCGAGGGCGGGGGCGGGGCTTAGCGCGGCGCGGGATAGGCCGGGGCAGAGGAAGGAAAGAGAGCTCGAAGGCGGTGCAGCGCAGGATAGGCCAGGGGCGAGGGAGGGGGCGGGGCTAGAGGGGACGCGGCGCGGAAAAGATCGAGCGAAGTTGGGGGCGGTACTGGGGCGCCGGGGGCGGGCCTTGTGTGAGGCACGTCGCTGGATAGGCGGAGGGTCCCCTGGAGTCTGGTGTTTTCTGAGTGGTGGTCCCGAACACAACTGTTGAATCTGGTTATATTTTCTTTTTGAAGTTCACCAAAGTTGGAGGATGATTCGCGTTGTCCTTTTAAGTGAGAATAAATCCTAGTTCTCACGGAAGTGGCCAGTGGCGTACGGATGCCCAGGACGCTCTGAAATCGCCGACCGCCGCGTTTCCGGAGCAGCGACGTCACTTCCGGCGGGTGGCACGCGAGCGCGGGAAAGAGCCTTGTGAGTTGCCGGACTGTGGTGCTGGCCTTGATCTTGCGAGTGTTGGGCCGTTTTCTAGAGTCTTTGTGTTTCGGCTCGAAGCCGCTTCAGGACCTCTGAAGAGAAGACACAGGAGCCGCACAGCGAGGCTAAAGGGGTGTCGCGGGGGCCCAGGCGGCCGCGTGTGACGGACCATGTGACGGGGTGACGCGCTGCCACCGGCGAGGCTGCGGGTCCGCGAGCCGGGGTGGCCTCCCCGCCGCCGCCCTCAGTGCCCGGCCGCGTCCTGACACCGGGGCCGCCGCTGCCCCCAGCACCTGGAGGTCCGGCCGCCCTGTACGCGGCGGGCCCGCTCCTGAGCCCGTGAGGACGTGTGGTCGCTGTGGGGCGAGCCGCGCACCCCCGTTCGCTGGCCGCAGCCCGCCTGCGCGGCCCCAGCCCCGGAGGACATGCGCAGTGAAAGACACACGCCCCCGCTCTCCCTGATCCGAGACACTGAAGTCCTCAGACGCCCGGAGACAGAGCGGCTGGTGGTTGCCAGGGCGGAGCGGGCCGGGGACGGGAAGTGGGGAGCTGCTGGCCGGAGGCGGCTCTGCCCTGCCGCGTGGTCGGGGTCCGCCGTGATGGACGCCCTCCGTGTTCTCGCCGAGCAGCCGCGGCGGCCCGGGGTGAAGAGTGTGTGAACCCAGCCCGTGGTGGCGGGTTTGTCCCTGTCCGAGTCTCAGACGGTGCCCTCGTGCGCCGTGACCTCACACAGCGTCACATGTACGGCCAGGGCACATGTTATGTGTCAGTTACATCTCATTGCTGGGGAAACATTACTTCCCGGGAGACCGTGTCTCCAAATACTGTCGCGTTTGGAGGGACTGGGACTCGGATGTGGGAACTGTAGGGGACACGGTCCAGCCTGTAGCAAGTGCCATGCTTTGCACTAGGCTCTTGAGTGCTGTTGAGTGCAGCCAGGTGGGTCCTGCCCCGGTTGGCAAATGTCCCAGCAAGGGAAGCTCGGGCGGGAGGGGGGGTATTTGCTGTGGAGGCAGAGGTGAGGACACCTGCCCTGCCCAGGTCGGATGCCCCGAGAAACCCGGCTGGCCAGGCAGCGGCTCCTGTGAATTGTCTGCTGAGCGGCATAAGCTCAACGTTTGACGTCTGAAAACGGATGTTCCAGAATTGCGTTGAGGAAGGTACACGTTTTCTGTCTTCCACGAGGAGGGCAGCACACTTGCCGAAGAGGATAGACCCGCAGGAGTCTGTAATCAAGGCTGCCTCACGACCTTGAGGTTGTGAGTTCTCGCAGCTGCCCGAAGGTGGGCCGTGTGGTTGTATTACTCTCAGTAACTCAAACTGGAGAATAATCGATTTACTTAGAGCAAAGTTGTATGTATTTATACCCAGTGGAACGCCCTGACGACAGACGTATGGCTCCATCCGTCACAAGAAACCCATATGTCTGGGTGACCGGGAGAGGCCATGGCTCTGCCTTCTGTCCCTGCGGGGTAGTGTTGTCCTAGAACCTAACACATTCTGCAGACGGGGGTGCATGGGTGCGTTTCTGTTGGGCCTCCCGGCACGCCGACTCTGAAACCCTCTTTGTTACTTTTGTCATATTCTGTGCGTGGACGGGCCAGCCGTTTACCTGTCCACGGACACCTGGGCCGGTGCCAGGTTTGGGCCATGACAAAGGCAGCATCTCTGAATGTCCTTCTGGAAGGCTTTTTCTGGACATTTGTCTTCATTTATTGCGGTCGTGCCTAGGAGTGGGATGGCTGGGTGGCAGGTAAATGAACAGAGAAGCAGCAGCTTTTCAAAGCACCTGGAAGAGCACAGCAGTCATTCCCACTTACTGATCTGTCCTGTGCTGGCGTGGCGAGCTGAGGCCACTGTGAGCCCCCCCCCCCCATGCTGGGGCTGTTCTTGGTGCAAAGTAGAGAGAGCACCTTACAATTACTCAAGGCCTCAAAACACCTGATTGCTGGAAAAAGAGGGCTGTGAGTACTGACCCCCCCCCTCAGCAGAGAGAGCCTCCTGCCCTGGGGCCGTGAGAGGGAGGAAGTGGGTGGGGAAGCCTCCTGGCCCCTGGAAGTTGGTTTTTTTCAGCCCATAAGACTCCACAGACACCCGGGGACACTGCCTGAGGCTGTCTCTTCAAGATTTTGCCCAGAGATGGAAGGAAATCGACAACGGTTTGTGTCCAAGTCAAGGATTTACCAGCCGCCACAAGACAGAGATGTGAAAACCTTTTCTGCAGCGAATATAAATTGCTGGCTAACTTTCCGAAGCCAGGCTGCGAGCTTTTCATGTGTAATGAAATTATTCTTTTGAAAAACGCCTACTCTGGTTGACTGTCAAGGGTGTGCGTTTCTCTGTTGCGGCAAAACCCTCCCCGATGGTCGCCTTCCCTGGGGGACAGGGAGGAGCGGGGGTCCCGCGTGGTGCTGGGGAGGCTCCTCTTTCCTGAAGAACCCACCCCTGCCTCGGGGCTCCCCTTTGGTCCTTCACGCTGCATCGTGGAAGGAGATAATTCTCAGAAAACTCAGAGCAGTTTCTGCTCGTGTTTTTTTAACCTCTGCCTTCAAGTAGCTGTGCCGCTCAGTGACTGGAGGCCCAAGAAAGCTGGTCGGAACCCATTTTCCGGGCTTCTGTGAAATCCCGGAACACTGTTCTGGGCCCGAGCGGAGCGGTTTGCGAGCGTGCACCAGACCCCAGGAGTCTCAGCCTCGGGCCTGCTCACTGAAGATGCCTCCACACAGTCAGCGCCTCTGCCAACGCGCCGCGGCCCCTCCTGGACCGGTGTGGTCCCTGCGGAGCACGTCCCGGGGCGCGTGGCCCCTGAGCCCAGCTCACAGAGGCAGTTGCAAAGCCAGGATCTGAGCCTGACCGATGCTGAGTCTTCCTCATCTAATTCCTTCTCTCCAAAATAGTATCGGAAGGACAGTTATGTTTCTGAATTTACCCCAAACTCTGAAGAGTGGTCTAAGGAGGCTACTCAGCCTCCAGCTGAGCCCACAGTAAGCTGGCTTCAGCCTTGGCCAGTGAGGAAGCGACTTACTCGGGGCGCCTGGGGGGCTCAGTTAAGCTCTTGATTTCGGCTCAGGTGGTGATCTCACGGTTCATGGGATCGAGCCCTGCATTGGGCTCTGCACTGACAGCACAGAACCTGCCTGGGACTCTCTCTCCACCTCCTCCCTGGTCACTCACGCTCTCTCCGCCTCCCCCCTGGTCACTCACGCTCTCTCCGCCTCCCCCCTGGTCACTCACGCTCTCTCCGCCTCCCCCCTGGTCACTCACTCTCTCTCAAAACAAATACACTTAAAAAGTAACATACTCAATCCAGTGACATTCAGAGGGATGGGGGCAGGCGGTTGACGTGACATGAAGACAGTTGTTGGGGGGCCCCTCGGCCCGAGCGGGGGGGCTCCCAGCTCCAGGGGACGCTCCTGTAACGGCCCCCGTTAGGGAAACATTGAATGCCTTCCATCTCTCCTCCATGGGCTCCTTCCAGTGTGCCGTCTAAGCAAGCCAGAGGCTTGGCTTAGTGACACCAGAGACATGCATCCCCCAGACCACCGTCGCAGCAAGTGTTAGCGGCGCCTTTCAGTGTTTAAAAGTCAAAACAAAAGGACAATCAGAACGAGACACGTACTGACCACGACCATTCAGTGGCTACCAGATTTGTTTATTACTGAGCTTCAGCCGGCCATACAGCCATGTGACAATGTGCCGTAAGAGTTCTCTGTTCTGAGTACTTCGGCTCATTTTAAATAGCAGGATTAAAAAAAAATGTCCACAGCCCTGGCTGTCAGATGTTTGAGTCACTGTAGAAATCAGTGGTTGAGCTGAAGGCTTAGAGAGAAATATAAAAGTACAGGAAATAGTCTCCCTGTCTCTTTGTTTACGGTATTGATCTTGGGGCTGATGATGCCGGACGGACCGCTGCGGCCTGCTGGTGTCAGCTCGGCCTCTGCCTAAAACAGCTGGATCACTGAGTCTCTTGATTTGCCGACACCAACCCATTTCACTGAAAGGGAAAAGGGTCACTGAGCCCCAGGGTTTTGGGGTGGGGAGAGGGTGGGATGGGGGCAGGGCTCAGGCACCCACCTGCCACTCCAACGTGATTCTCCACGAACCGGATGTAGTTCTGGGCCTGCGGGGGTAGGTCTTCCCACTTCCTGGCGCCCGTGGTGTCCGCCTTCCACCCAGGCAGCGTTTCGTATTCGACTTCGACCTTCTGCAGGATCTCCTGGTTAGCTGGGGAAACAAGGTGGGGAGTGACTGACGTCCCGAAGGTGCTGGGGCCTCAGGACGCCCGTGCGGGGCCTGCTTGCCGTGGGGCTCAGCAGACGGGAAGGCGGGCAGTGCTGTTCGGCTTTCTCAGGGCTGCGGAATGGTTTTTGGACGCTGGCTGTACCCCTTCCAGTCCAGGGGGGACGTGTCCACCCCGGACGTGGGTTTGCTGAGTGCTCTGCCCAAATGCACACGCCCCAGCTGAGGAACTTCGTCGACCCCACTGGAAATTCTAAGGGTCCTGAAGCATGAAGGTTCCTGAAGGAGCTCTGTGTCCTGCTCCCAGGGCAAGGACCCCGCTCTAGCTCTGTGGCCCCCGGCACGTGGCTCACAGTAGATGCCAACCACCCCTTACTGATGGAAGGTGCTGGAACAGGCTGTCTACTGCAAGAGTCCCCGTTCACATGCTCCCCTGGGCCCTGGATCCCTGGGCTCACACCATACTCCTGCTGTGCCCTCTCAAAGGTCAGGGGTCAATGGGGGGGGGGACACATGCAGCCCCCACAGCCGAGTGGCACTGGTGGGTGGCGGGTCTGCGTGTGCGCAGGGGAGGGTGAGGGCCGCTCCCACCCCCAGCTAATGGGAGGAAGCGCCGTCCAGGGCATCCAGGAACCTAAGTAATTGAGATCCAAGACAACATTAGTCTTTGTACTTTTTAAAAAGATTTTTAAAAGAATGGATGCACAGCAGCAGAAACCCATTGGCTCTTAAATGGTCTGACCGAAAACCGTGTGTTCTTGGGTAAAATAGTCAACTTTGTGTTTGCACAGAGCTGGCCACACCAGCCCACTCAGGGAGATTCCAGCGTGCCCAGGGGCTGGGCCCAGGCAGCCAGCGCTCAGTGTCCCTGGGGCTGGGGAGCCGGGGCCCAGGCCTCCCCAGAGGTGAAGCCTGCGTTGGCAGCCACCAGCCCCAGACTGGCCCAGCTCCCGGCTCCTAAGATGGGCACTCACCCTGCACATTCACCATGCAGACCCTCCCCTTCACCAGCCTCTTCCTGCGTCTTCCTGTACCTGGGAAATAGGGGATCCTCTTCCCGTTTAGCTTGTACGAGATGCCAACCTTGATCTCGTCCAGGGCATCCAGGATGTCCAGTTTTGTTAAAGCGAGCCTGTCCCAAAGCCAACAGACGGAGACGCTGGAGAAGCAGTTCTGTTCGGGCTCCACCCCTTGCTTCTCGGTTCACAAAGACGGTCCCAGGGAAACGTGGTGGCAGGCAGGCCAGGGGGGCGGGCATCTGTCCATCTGCGGTCTCCTCACCTCGAGGGCCCCCACAGGACCCCATTCTGGCAGCCCTCTGTCGTGGCTCCGCCTAGGTGCCCCTCTGCAGCCAGTGCCCTGGGGACCCCCACCCCCACCCCGCCCCGGTGCCCGCTCTTCCCAGCACAGGCCCTGGGCCCAGGGCTCCATCCTGTTTCCTCCGTGTCCCCTTTCCTTCCTCCCTCGTGGACCAGGCCCGAGAAGCCTTGCGGGGGGGTCTCCCTGTGCTTAGGAGTCTGTGGTGGCCTCGTGGCCACTGTGCTCGGCTGTCCTTTCTCCTGCTGCTGTGGCTCCGCCCCTCGGCGCTCAGAGCCACAGTGTGGGGACAGCAGCTCCCTCCCACCGCCCGGCCCCAACCCTACCCAACCCTACAGACTTAACGGAGGTGCTGACCCAGGTCCAGGCCGGCCCCCACTGTGCCGCGAGGACGGCCGCGTGCGCCTGGTGTGCTGGGGGGGTGGGGGGGCCTCCCCATCATGCCCACTGCGGCCCCGCCTCGCAGAAGGGGAGACCCTGCCGCCGGCGCCCCACCGCACGCGCAGGAAGGGCTGCTTACGCGGTGAAGCCGTTGACCATGTGCGCGTATCGCAGAATCATCAGGTCCAACCAGCCGCAGCGCCTTTTCCTGCCTGTGGTCACCCCCCACTCGTGGCCGCGGCTCTGCAGCAGGTCCCCGATCTCCTGCACGAGGACAGGTTCCACGGTGCCGTGAAAGGGAGCCCTCGCCCGGCTGCCTCTGGGCTCCACGGTCCTCTCTGCTGCCGCCTCCTCCCCTCCCGACTCCCCCCTTCTCCCCTCCTCTTCTTCCTTCTCTCTCCTCCTCCCTTCTCTCCCCCTTCCAACCTCCCATCTTCCCCTCTCCCTCCTCCTTCCTCCTCTCCCTGATCCTCTCCCTTCTCCCCCTCCCTCCTCCTCTTGCCCTCCTCTCCCCTCTCCCTTCTTCTTCCTCCTCTCCCTCTTCCTTCCTCCCCTCCTCCTCTCCCCCTCCTCCTTCCTCCTCTCCCTGACCCTCTCCCTCCTCCCCTCAAGGGACTGTCTGAAATCATACCCCCTGACAATCCCTTCCTGGCTTCTCCTGTTCCCGTGTCCCTAGGAGGTGTGTCCTCAGCTAAGGCTCCCCCTGATACAGGCCCTGCTGACCAGTGGGACTGTGTGCCCGACGCCTCCTCCTGAACATGTGGACTTGGGGGCCGTGGCAGCCTCTTGCCCCCCCCGCCCCGTGGCCCACATGCAGGCAGGTGAGGACAGAGGGGGGCCGGCCCTGGAGTTTCGGGTCAGGGCAAGGTGTGTGTTTATTCCTGGGCGAGATCCCCATCCCTGTCCCTGCTCCCGCGCCCCGTGAGAGCCCCTGGCCACTTCTGCACGTGGCACCCTCCCCTCCCCACGCTGGCCCTCACACGCAGCTGCTCAGGACAAGAGCCCGTGCCCTCGCTCCTGGGCACAGGGCCATGCTGAGGAAAGGCCAGTGTTCTCCCGAGGGTCCCTGAGCCGCACCCCAGGGGGCACCGAGGGGGTGGGGAGGTACGGCAGTGCGTCTCCGGCATGCGGGGTCAGCTTGCACTTCCGTAGGTGCCCCTGCATCTGCCTGCCTCTGCCCTTGCCCAGCGCGGCCCCGCCCGCCCCGCCGCTGAGCGCCCGGCCCCGCCTCTGTGCCCCCGCCGCGGCCCTGCCGGGGGACGCACGTTGATCTGCTCGGTGGGGAAGGCGCCGATGCCCACGCGTGTGGTGTAGGCCTTCACCACGCCGTAGACCTCGCCTATGTTCTGCGGGGGGATGCCCAGGCCCGTGCACACGCCGCCCACGGTGCAGTTGGATGACGTCACGAATGGGTAGGTCCCTGCAAGACGGGCAGTCAGGGGCTGCCCAGCGCCCCTGCAGATCACCCCGGCCCGGGGCTCCCCCTTGGCGAGGACAGTGGGTGGTTCAGCCTCCCATAGGTCCCCTTGGTGGGGTCTCCAGAGCCAGCGGTCTCAGGGACCATCCTGGGGGGATGGCCGGCAAGGGCACCGTGCGTCAGGCCACTGTGGCTCAGGTCGGAGTCTGGGGGTGAACAGCGGGAGAAGGTGGTTCCCAGCTTGGATGGTGGGGGCCTCCCCTGCTGTACCGGGGGCCTTGGCGCGGGTGTGGCCTTGGGGTGGGGACAGGATGCACGGGGGGCCCACACAGCGGGAAGCACCGCTCTACCCAGCCTGCGGGGAACCCTGGGCCCAGCTCCGGCCACTCTCCTTTCCTACTAGGTCAGCTTCCCCTCTTCCCCCTCCCAGCTGCAGCTGGAAGACTGGGGGGGGGGGCAGCATGATCATTCTCACGGGCAGCCCCCCGCCCCATCAGCGGCCAGCCTGGCCCCCAGCAGGCATGAAAGTGGGGTCCGTTGGGAGCAGCTGGGCTGGGGACCTACCAAAATCAATGTCAAGGAGGGCTGCGTTGGCACCTTCCACAAGGATTTTTTTGGGGGTGCCGTGGAGAGCCTCATACATAAAGTAGACACCGTCGCGGACCATGGGTCGGATCCGCTCAGCAAAGCCCTGTGGGGGAAGGCGGAGGGAGGCTGCAGGGGGCCGGGCAGTGTCCACCCAGCTCCAGCCCTGCCTGACAGCCTGATCCTTCCAGGACATTCCTTTCCTGCAAGGGGCCTGACCTGCAAACCTGTCCCCACACCTGAAACAGCCCCTGGCCCCATCTGAGTCTTGTCTGTGAGTCACATGAGCCTCCTGCTGCTGTCATGGACAGAACTGTCCCCCAATTCATCTGTCCAAATCCTGGTCCCCAGCACCTCAGAATGTAACTGTATTTGGAAACAGATCTTTAAAGAGGAGATCACGGTGAGGTCAGTCTGGTGGGCCCTAATCCAGTGTGACTGCTGTCCTCATCAGCTGGTCCCTGTCCTCATTCACAGCCCAAACAAGGGCTGGCAGGAGCCAAGACCCCAGCCTTGGAGACTTCTGGAAGAGCTCCGTGCTCTCCTCCTGTCCGTGAGCCCACGCTGCCCCTCGGTGAGTCTGCAAAGCTGCCTATACCTCTGCCCCAAATGGGACAGAGCGTCCTGGGAAATGTCCCCTGTGGGAGAGTGAGGGGCCTAAGGGGCCCCTGGCTCCCTGAGGGGACCCTCCTGACCGGGCTGGCCCGAGGTCCCCAGGAAGGCCAGCCAGCCCGTAACAATGCTCCGTGACTGTGCTCCGTGAGCGTCCAGTGAGCACCGGACAAGGCGTCACGCGTCGGAGCGGCCGCCCGCCCTGCCAGGTGCCCCTGCTCTACCTTGAGCTTTCTGAGTTGACCTTCGATGTCCACTTCCAGGGTGGGGAACATGGACCGGTGCTGGTGAGCCAGGTTCTTGAATCTGCAGGGGTGACAGTGACTGCGACCCCTCGCCCCTCCTGGGTGTCCGCGCCCTCCTCACTAGCCACGGTCCCCCCATCGGCTGCGGATGGCTCAGGTACCTGGCGGAAAATTCATCGAAGTCCGACAGGAGGTCACAGATGCGGAGGCCCGTGCGGGCAGCTTTGGAAGAGTAGGCGGGTCCGATCCCCTTCCTGGTGGTGCCTATACTGGAAGATGGAGCAGCCGTGAGTACCGGGAGCCCAGCCTGGCGGCCTGCGGGGGGCCCGGGAGGGGCCCAGACGCTCAGGGCCCCGGGCCTGCACCCCTAGAGCCCGGTGTGCACCCTACAAAAAAGGGCTGACCTGGGAGGCGCCCTTCCCAGCGGTAGCACCCAGAGTCTGGGGCCCGGGCTCAGCCAAGGGCGTGCTCAGCACTGCCACCTGCTGTAGCTGTGTGTGAGTGCATGTGCGTGCAAGTGAGCATGCCACCTGGCAAGCAAGGACGGC
>PISW01010991.1:24389-38375 GCA_004023785.1 Mungos mungo
GGGGGGGGGGGGGGGGGGGGGGGGGGGGGGGGGGGGGGGGGGGGGGGGGGGGGGGGGGGGGGGGGGGGGGGGGGGGGGGGGGGGGGAGGGGGCGGCGTGAAGGCCTGGAGGGCACGGATTGGGGGCATGAGGTATGTGTGCAGTGAGAAGGGACCAGCCCCCACAGGGCGGCAGGAAGCCAGGACAGTAAGGGAGGTCGTGGGGGCGTCCTGGGACGCTGACCACAGGAGGAGACCGGCCTGAGGGTCAGCAGAGCAGAGGCAGAGTGCAGCCAGCCCGTGGGGGAGGCCGCTGCCACTTAGGATGGCCCCGGGCCCAAGTGACAGGCCTGGTGACCCTTCTGGTCACTGGGGCTGGCCGGCTGCAGCCCTTCCAGGCAGCCACCCAGACGGGACTCCTGGCCTGGCCCGCCCACTACATGTGTGCCGCCTGCCTCCCGGGGCCCACCGCTCCTGTGCGCTGCCCAGCTCCGGGGGCCAGGGCTCCGTGTGGCTCTGGGCTTCGTGCATTCACCCCCTAAGTAAGAGGCAGCCTTCCCCAGGGCAAAGGCTGGCCCTCATCATGCAGCCGGGCACCGGGGCTGTCCCAGGGCTGTGTGGCACATGTGAGGGCCCACACATGCTGGTCCTTCGAATTCCTCAACTTTTCTGGGTCTCACTTTCCCTGTTTTTCCCACTTGTGGGGAGGCTGGAGGGGAGGGGGCCCTGCAGGCTCCCCCCTGGGTGGACAGCTGGGGCTCCTACAAGCAGAGACACGTCTGATCCCAGTCTGAGAAGTCAGATGGGGGCCAGGTGCCCAGTGGGCCCTCAGGTCAGCTGACGGGCTTCCAGCCTGCTCTGCCCTTGGCTGGTCCTGCCCAGGACTCTTACTAGTGACAGACGGGAGAGGGCAGGGCCTGGCCTGCTGACCCAGGTGGCGGAGCAAGGAGGTCCCCCTCCAGAACCATTTCCAGAACCAGGGGAGCCCACAGAACCCCCAGTCTCTGCAGGAGGGGGATGGGCCACAGACAGACCGGTGAGGCTCACTGGGGCCGTGGCACCATGGGCCCAGGAGCAGGGGGACAAGAGCCCCTAGCTCGCAGGGTGCCCAGAGACTGCCTCTGGCCCCTGGAGGCTCTCAGGGGACCAGAATGGTTCGCTGGCCCAGCTCAGGGCAGAGATGGAGTGAGCCTCTCACGGTCCCGGGAAGCACCTTCCAGGAACCCACTGCCCGAGGGGGCACAGGGAGCGGCTGACGTGGGCCGAGAGCCAAGTGTTGGGCTCGCCCTTCCCCGAGGCCGTGCCCCAGCCTGAGCCCCTCTGGCTGGGGCCAGGGGTAAGGCTACAGACCAGGCAAAGGATCTCAAGGGATGTCCCCTCCCCTTTTGGGGCAGCATTTCTGGGCATGGACCCAAACTGTAGCGGAGCCACAGCATGGGGCCTCAAACTCGCCTGTCTGTGCCCTGAGCTCTGTCAGCCCGGGGCAGCAGTCTGGCTCTTGCTCTGGTGCAGGGGGCAGCACGGAGAGAGCCCACAGCTGGCAGTGCCCACCCTGGGTGACCACTGGGTCACCCTGGCCGGCAGTCCGTGGCCCCTCCCTCCCCCTCCCCCATTCTGGCCAGGACCCTCCTTGCCCCTGTCTTCCTTCAGGTCCTGGCGGCAGGCCCCCCCCCTGGCCAGCTCTGTGCCAGACCCAGACAGGAGGAGGACGGAGGTGTCTGAAAGCAGACAGAAGCTGGGGGCCCCACCCCACCCCCACACGGAGCACCCAGCGTCACACCCACAGCGTGCCCCACCCCACCCCACAAGGATCCGGTGTCCCCAACTCAGCACTTGTATTTATAGCTCTGCTCTGGCCTTCTGCCTTAAGGGGTGGGACTGGGTGGGGGAGGCGGTCCCTGGGGGAGCGGGAGGGGGAGGGGGGAGCGTGCGTGCTAGGGGTCCCAGGTGTCCCGGGAGGGAATGTATCCAGGAGGCGTGTCCAGGTCAGGGCGTGGGAGCACAGGGTCCCCGGGTGCAAGGGGAGGAGGGGGCTAGCTGGGGGGTAGGCCCGCACCTGGCAGCGGCTGATGATGTCGGCGTCCGTGGCCAGCAGGTCCACCACCTTGCCTTTGCCCTCGTCCCCCCACTGCGCGCCCAGCACCACGGTCACCCGGGAGCCGGTCGCCGCCGCCTCCTGCTGCAGCCGCCCCCGCTTGACGCCGCCCGCGCCGGGGGGCCGGTCATTGGAGGAGGCTCGGGTCCCCGACATGCTGGTTTGGCTCCTCGGCTGCGCTGGGCGACGGGAGGGCCAGGCCGGCGCACCATTAAAAGGAGCCGCCCGGGGCAGGGGGCGGGCCGGGGGCGGGCCTGGCCAGGTGGCGGCGCCTCTTGGCGACCTCCAGGCCGCAGGGTCCCGCCCCGCGCCCGCCCAGCCACCCCCGGGGAGTCGAGTTGGGCCGCGGCCGCTCACTAACGGAGGTGGGGACCCAAAGACAGAGAGAGCGCTCCGCGGTCCAGGTTTCTCCCTCGGGAACGCGCATGGGGGCATCTGCGCTTCCCCGGCCCGAGCAGGACCCGGTACGCACTCCACCGGGTCCCCACCAGGCCTCCGACCTCAGGGTTTTGGAAACTCTGGGGGGTCCTCCTCAGAGTGGGAGTGCGGCTGGTAAAAGGGGCGCGATGTCCTACTCGCCGCCTGGGGGGGCTGCGTCCTGGGGGATCGCGGCGCCCCTGCCCTGAGGTGAACCTGCTCCCTGGACCGAAGCGCGCACTCTAGTGGCCAAAGAGAGCGCGCGCGGCTGTCCGCCCACACACCCACGCGGAGTCTCCGGGGCCCCGCGTCTGCAGGGCGGGCAGGCCCTCCCGGGCTGTGCTGCCTTTGGTCCGCAGGGCCCTAGAGTCCGGGAACCCAGGACCGGTGATGGTCACCTGGCCAGCAGGGAAACAGCCAGGGATGGGGGCCAGCCCCACACCAGACCCCTTCCTGGCCCAGCCTGTGCAGGGACTGGGTTTCCAGAGAGGATTTGCATCTGTCTGCTGGGCTCCTGTGCTCCCCTGCGAACGCTGTGAGGCCTCCCTGGACCGGGCCACATCCTGGACCAGGTTTAGGAATGGCTCCCCTTCCCCACTCTCACCCACACTGGGAGAAGGGGCCAGGCATGGGCCCCGGGGCAGGGGTGCTCCGTTAGCCTCTCGCCCTGTCCCCTCTGGGTGGGGGGCAGTCTCAGTACAGAGGGACCCAGAGCCCAGCAACCAACCTCTGGGCAGGGCTCAGAGAGCAGCTGTGCTCCGCGGGCTCCCGCTGGGGGACCAGAGCGTCCACGGAGGAAGAGAGCAGACTGGCTGCCACAGAGAGTCACTCCGAGTCCCAGCACGGGACTGCACTGCCAACCTGCCCCTTGTTCGTCCCCTCCTCCCCCCTACCCCATCCTGGGCTCCTGCTGGGGCCCTGGCTGGGCTCCCTCTGTGGCCTAGACCCTCCTCCCACAAGGGGACACCGGCAGTTTCTCCCCCCGGCATTGCTGTGGGGTAAACACCAGAGTGCGGGTTACAGGTGCGGCGCGAGGGCAGGCCTTCCGGCCGCAGCCTCCCTGGACGACATCCCCCGGCCGGCCGCACGGCAGCTCGGGAAGCGGCCAGACGCGGGCAGACGGCCGCCTTCTCGAAGACCAGGCCGGGCCGAGCAGGTTGAAGGCGGAGCGCAAGGCCTCAGGTGGCCCGGGCGGCGCTCGGGGAGCTCTGGTGCTTCTGGGAGTGAGGGGCTGGGAGAGGCACTGGCTGTGTAGACACGGAAAAGGCAGAAAGGCAGGACTGTAGCAGAAGGGACCGAGGTGGGAAGGGTTGTTTGCATTTCCAGAAGGAGCCCAGCCTTCCGAATGGCCACAGGAGCCGCCTTGGGGAGGGAGAGTGCTGGAGTCCGGTCACAAGGGGGGGGCTTCTCTCTGCGGAAGGGGGGTGCTGGCTTGGAGCCCTTTCTGGGAGAGACTGGCTTGGTGGGGACAGCGTGGGGGTTCCCACGGGATCTGCAGGGCCAGACGGCGGCCGGCAGGGGCACTAAACCCCCCCAAGCCCGGCTCTATAAATAGCCAGAGGGCCTGGGTGGGGGGTGTCGGGCTTTTCTATAAACAGCCCTGTCCTGGCCCAACAGCTGGGGCCCTGCAGGTCACACTGCCCTGCCTGAATTAGAACACATCCCCTGCCGTGGCCTGTGCACCATGGGCCTGTCACCAGGGTGGTGGCAGAACAGGTCAGCAAGCTGGAGGGACTCGCTGTGTTACCTTGGGCTCAGCCACGTGGGGCTTCCACTCTCCGGGGGCCACAGGGCCCCTGGAGCCACATCACACACAGTGGTCCAGCACACAGACACCGCAGAACGCTTGCACCCTTGAGTGCAAGACGGCATGGCAGGGGCGGGGGCAAATAGAGTGCGCGGCAGGGGTGAAAATGGCGGGCGTGTGTGGGGGAGGCAAAGGCAGCGCGTGGCCGGGGTGAAGAAGGAGGGCACGCGGGGGTGGGGGGTGAAGACAGTGCGCGACAGGGGTGAAGAAGGAGGGGGTGCACAGTGGGGGCCGAGATAGTGCGCGGCAGGGGTGAAGACGACTCGGCAGTTTCTTAAGACGCTGGGAACCTGGCCGGTGACGCGAGGACGCGCGCACAAACACGGCGTGCGGTTTTGCACACATGCTTACGCCCGGGAACAACACGGGGCCATGCACACCCTGGGTGAGAGGGTGAGGCCCGGCCAGAGGGCGGGATACGCCTCAGCAAGGAAAAGGGGTGGAGTCCCGACACCCGCTACGGCACGGAGGACCCTCGGGAACACGCTACGTGCGTGGAGGTCCGCCAGTCACCAAAGGCCGTGTGTTGGGATTCCTTTTATATGAGAGGTCTACAGAGAGCAAATCCGCGGAGACAGCGGATTTGGGGGCTGGGGAGGGGGAACGGGGAGTGACCGCTAAGAGAGCTTTTGGGGGATGGTGGAATATTCTGGAACTGGATCATGGTACTTGAATGCCTCATGCATCTGCTGAAAAGTCACCGAATTACTCACAGTGAGTGCAGCCACCCCGCCTCCGCCCCCAGCCGATCCCAGCAGCTGCGGCTCAAGCCCCTTGGGCGCCGCCCAGCCCCTCACGTTCACCCACAGCTTCTGGACACCACGCAGCACTCGCTGGGCTGGCTCTGCTCTTGATTTATTGGTCTGAGGCTCTCCAGATGCAGCCTGGGCGGCCCGCCCCTGGGGTAGGCGTGGGGGCATGGGCAGGCTGCCCCTCGCTGGGTGGGCCCTGGGAGACTTCTCCTCTTGGCCCGGCAGGGGGCACACTGGACCCCTCTGGTGGCGGCTGCAGGGTGGGTCACTCTGTGGCCAGGGTGGCCAGGGCCTGGTGGCGGCAGCGAGAACAGATACCTCCCACCCCCAGGGCTGGCTATGCTGGGTGTGGACCCCCTCATGTCTGCTGAGGAGGGGGCCCATGGCCTGCTTCTGGCAGTGCTGGCCAGCCTGCCAAGGCCCAGGGCCCTCCCGCCCACCCATACCCGTGTCAGCTACCGCGGGGCAGCAGGAAAGCGTAAACAATCCTATTTCAGTTAAAAACCACTCTCTGCTGCAGCCCGGCTAAGCAGGCTGAGGGGCAGAGCTGGGAGCCGGGTAAGGAGGCTGGGGCCGGGGCCGGGGGCTGCCTCGGCTCTGCGGGGAGAGGTCTGCAAGGGTCTATCTCCAGAAGCATCTGGGTACCAGGTGGCCGGAGGGCAGGGCACAAGCTTCAAGGTGCCCTGGGGACACAGCCACTGCCCCTCACCCCTGTGCGCGGGTGCCGGGGTGCATGCGGGCGCCGGCTTGGGCATCGGCATTCAGAAAGCAGACCACGAGGGGCAGGGGGGCGTGCAGGCTGTCCAGGAGGGTGCAGGGGTCTGGGCTCTGGTGCCTGCTGGGGTCTCGGCCTTCAGGAGGCCCACGTCCCTGGAGGATAAGGCACAGAGTTTTGGTTTCCTGGGGGCCCAGTCCCAGCCGGGCCCTGGAGGGGCCTCGCTCAGCTGCACATCGGGCGGCCGCGGCGGGGTGGAGGCCGGCCGCAGCGCGCTCACTTGGCTTTGGGCTTGCGGCTGAGGCCTGTGGGGAGCGAGAGGAGACGGCATCAGTAGGAGCAGACTTGCTGGCAGCGGCGCCACGGGGCTTGCTTCTGGGCCCCAGGCTCCTGCTGCCTCTTCGCCATTGCCCGGGGGCTGCACTGCGTCTCCCTGGGTCCTCTCTGACCCTGGGCCCTTCCTCCTGCACGGCAAGACTTCCAGGTGCAAGATGCCTTCCAGGGGCGCCTGGAGGGGGTTGTCGGTTAACCATCCGACTTCTGCTCTGGTCATGCTCTCGCAGTTCGTGGGTTCGAGCCCCGCTTTGGGCTCTGTGCTGACATCTCGGAGCCTGGAGCCTGCTTCAGATTCTGTGTCTCCCTCTCTCTCTGCCCCTCCCCAGCTCACTCTCTCTGTCTCTCTCTCAAAAATAAATAAACATTAAAAAATTAAAAAGACTAATAATCTTAAGGAAAAAGTCGTCCAGGACCGGGTCTCTGTCCCGGCCCCACTGCGGGGGTGCCGCACAGCAGGGGTCCCTCAGAACCACCACCTCAGCCGGGTAGTGGGAGGTAAGGTCACTGACTACAGGGGACGTGGCCCCGAGCCCTCGTGGGCTGGTCTGGGGGGCTCACATCACGGGTACAGAATTCCTGCCCAAACACCATCTGGGACCAGGTGCGCTGGGGGCCATGGACACACGTGGACCGAAGGTGACTTCCACAATTCCAGAGCCACAGGGGACAGACCGAGGCTGGAGGCCTGGTCCTGGGCAGGACCTCATTTCCAAAAAGTCCAAACAACAGCCATGAGAGGTGTGACAGGCCTGCAGACCCTGAACCGTCCTGGGTGGGGAAGCCTGGCCCTGGGGAGACCCCTGAGGTCAGGTTCAGGGGCCAAGTGTTAATGATGTCCAGAACTTTCAAACTGAAAGTTGAGAACAAGGCACCAAGTGCTGGTCATTTTGCTAATTTTTGCAAGATTTTGCCATGAAGCGTGGGTGGTGTTCATTATGATCTTGCAAACTTCCTGTCGGGTTGACGTTTTTGCAAATAAAACCCCGAGGAGACAAGGAGGATGGGATTTCTTCCTCCTGCCCCGCGCCCCGCCCTCCTGGGGTGGAGGGCCCCGGGCTGGCCTGAGCAAGGCCACCGGTGTGTGAAGAACCAGACAACCCCCGACTCGTGACAAACCGGATCGGCATCCGCTAACACAGTCCAGAGCGCAGCAGGGGCCCCAGGCCGGTCTGTCTGCATCTGTGAGCCTCTCGGGCCACGTCAGAGACACGGACGTCCTGCCCATACTCGGGGGGCCTGGAAGCCTGGTGCTGTTGACCCAGGAGGTGTCTACAGACCATTCGTGGTCTCCGGGACCTGGCCTCCAGGGAGGGGAGGCCTGCCCATTCCCTGGAGAGCGCCTGTCGCTCGCTGCCTGCCTGGGGAATGTGTGCCCGACCAGGGCTGCGCTGTGCCCTGTGAAGGGCTCACCTGGGGGCTGGGACTCAGTAAACCCCACGGGCAGCCAGACTGGTTGGGACAGGGACCCAGTGGCCCTGTTCCCCGGAGGGCACCCAGGCGGGTCTTGTCCACCCGCCCTCTTGAGGCCCCTTTGCCGGGCGCACAGCTCTGGGTGGCAACTTGCTGCAGCGGGGACACCAGCTAAGCGAGGCAGGGGGTCGGCGGGTCCCACCACCAGCGGCAGAGGACGCAGGGAGGCTGCTGCCAGGCCCAGCGGGCTGCAGGGGGCGGGTTAGTGGCCGGGCGCAGGCCCCGCCTCCCTGCCACCGTTAGTGCAGGGCGCAGGCGGTACGTACCTTACTGAATCACACAGAATCTTTTTGTTTTATTATCATCAGGGTCAGGGGCAACCTCTGCTTTCAAATAAGAGAAGCGCACTCAACGGCTTATTCCTGATCAACCCTGAGCTGGGAGCTGGGGCCGGGCCGTGGGAACGCCGAGCCACACGGCTGGGCCTCAGGTGGCCCCTGGCCACACACGACCCACCTGCCCCTCCCCTGCCTGAGGCCACGTGGAGCGGGAGCCAGCGGGTCAGGGCCATGGCCACTGGGGGAGTGGCCCCCACAGCACCCCCCTCCCCTCCGGGGGGCAAATGGCCGCTGCAGGGAGAGACTGGGGGCCCTGGTGTGGGACAGATGGGCTCTGACCACACACCAGTGCCCCCGAGCCCCGTGTGACCTGCCGCCCCAGGTCCCCGGTTTCAGGGGCACAAGGGATGATGGGAGGGGAGCCCCGAATTACCTTCCTGACTTCTCGGGGGGCGCTTCTTCCTCCGTTTGCCCGTCCCCTTCGAGGCTCGTTCCCGGGGCCTGGGGAGGGTGCCGGACCCCGAGGAGTCCATCGCCGCATCCTCGGAGAAGGACGTGTCCAGCGCAGAGTCCGGGGCGGCGTCCTCCTCGTCCCCTGCGGCTCCGTGGCCACGGGGGGCCGTGGCCTCCGGGGTGTGGGCTGTGCCGTCAGCCTCGGCCAGGCAGGTGTCCCGAGGGGCTGCGGGGTCTTCAGCGGCTTGGCTTGTGCCCGTGGTCCGGGGGGGCGGGTCGCCAGAGAGCACGAGAGGCTTTAGGGCCTGAGCTCCTCCCAGCAGCACCGGCCAGGCCCCTGGGGGGTCCGGGGGGCTCTGGGGGTCCTCTGTGGCCAGGAGGTCACTGGCATCGGTGTACCAGGAAGAACGCCTCTCCAGGGCCCCCGGCCCCGCCTCCTCTGGTGGCTCAGCCGTGAGCTGCGGGCCGGGGGCCGGGGCGTCCTCAAGGTCCCTGCCATGGGGCTCAGAGGCGGGGCAGCTGGTGCCTCCTGCAGGGTTCCTGGTGGCTGCTGTGGACATAGGACATGGCGGCTGAGGGTGGGGTCCACCTCCCAGGCCAGCCCAATGGCGCCCCAACTCACGATGTGCCGGAGCGGCGGCCCCTCCCTCAGCACCTGCTTCTACCAGAATGCCTCCAGTTCCGAAGCCCCCACAGCCCCAGGACTTGTCCCCGGCGGCCTCCTGCTGGGGCCCCCGCATCCTCTGTCTGCCCACAGTGCAGGCCTATGTCACCGCTGACCCTAAGCCCCCGCGGACTGGACCCTCCCCGAGCCCCTCGGCACCCCAGAGCCCCAGGGACATGTGCCACAGGCCCACAGGTGCATCTCCCCTGCCCGCCCGGGGGCTGTCCACCCGCGGGGAGCCCTCTGTGGTAGCAGAGACACCCCAACACCAGAAGGGTGAGCTGCCCCTGAGGCCCCCCTCCCACAGCGCGGGAGATGAGAGGGCTTCCTGGAGGAGGCGAGGTACCAGGCTGCTAGGATGGCAGGAAATGGCGATGAGGAGGTGGGAGGGGGTCTCACCAGGCGCCTTGTCCCTCAGGGGGTCTATGGCAGCTGCCTTGCTGCCGCCCTCTGCGTCTCCTCGGCCACGGGCCGTTTTCCGCAGCTGGAAACCCTTCCTGATGTCGGCCAGCAGGGCGTCGATGACACACACTTCCTCCTGCTTCCCGACTCCCTTCCTGACTGAGAAGCCCCAGAGACCCTCAGAGACTCAGCTCGTGGGGTCCCCGGAGCCCGCCCAGGCGACCTTGGAAAGGAGACGACGCGGGGAGGGTGGGGCAGAGGCGGGAGGAGCAGAAGCAGGTGCTGTGGTTTCAAGAGCGGGAGGAGAATGGTCCAGGGGCAGACGCGGCCCCGCCCGGGGCTCCCTCGCCCCCCAGCCGGGGCCTGGCCTCACCCGGCTTCCCATCCTCGCCCCGCGGCCTCCGCGCCTCCTCCTCGGCCAGCTGCTGCTTCCTCCTCTCCGCCTTCGCCGCCTGCTCCTTCCGGTCCTTGTTGTCCTGCGCGGGGCCGACACGGAGCCCGTGACCCCAGCCCCCGACGGACTGTGTGAGCCCGGCGCTGGGGGGCGACTCCCCCCGCTTTCCCTGCGGTCGGCAGGGGCCTCGGGCCCACCTTCAGGGCCCGGAGGAAGAGGTCCCGGAAGGTCTTCATGGTGCTGAACGTGTCCTCCAGGGACAGGAGGTGAGTGTCCTCGCACAGGTAGCTGGCCAGCTCCAGCTTCTTCTGCTCGATGGCCTGCAGCACCTCGTCCAGGGCCCGGGAGGCCTCGATGTTGGCCTGGGGGTACAGGGGCACGGTCTCGGCTCTGGGAGGGCCCCGCGGTGGGCGCCACCTGCCCAGGAGGGTGGTGGTCGCTTGCACAGGGCCCCTCGGGCCGTGGTTTCTGAGTGGGACCAGGTGACAGGTGTGGTCCCTGGGGTCAGGAACCACCTCGGGACCAGGGACAGTGGTGCCGTCCTCTGTCCAGCCCTTCCCCACACTCGCCTGGCCCTGCCTGGTCCACCCTCCCGGGCTGGCACGCTGGCAGGAGGGCCCCCGGCGGCCCCCCCCACCCCCGGGCGCAGCCCTGCTTGCCTGGAGGCGCTGTGTGTACTGCTCCTGCACCTCGGGGAGGGAGGAGCGCACCTTCCGCTCCATGTCCAGAAGCTTCTTCAGGTTGGTGCTGGACTCAGAGCGGATGAGCTCAAGGTTGATCCTGGAAAAACCCCCGAGCGCCCGGCGGGGTCAGGCGACAGCTGAGGTCCATCTTGTGGGGTCAGTGGGGCCCTCACCCCGCACACCCGTGGGGTCAGTGGGGGACACTGGACTGCGCACCCACAGAGGCTTCTAGAAGCACATCAGAGCGGGGAAGGGCCAGGCAGCGCCAGGGGGAAGTGTCAGGAGAGTGACCCAGAAGCCCAGCGCATCCTCCTTGTCTGAGCCCCCGAGAAAGTTTCCACCTCCCGGAACGGAGGTCCGTCCCCAGCAGCGCGTCCCTGGTGTTGGGAGGCCCAGGCCCCCCTCCCCAGAGCTGCCCCTCTGGGCCGAGGGACCCCCACGGGTGCAGCCCCACTTCCCCGAGCCTCAGTTCTGCCCATCTGCGCAACGGGCCTCCCTCAGGGCTGCTGTGAGGATCGGCCTGGTGAAGGGGCGGGGTCGGACTAGCCTCGGGGGAGGCCTCCCTCCGAGGCCCCCGCGACCTCCTGTACATCACCCAGGGGCAGGCTGTCAGGCCATGAAGGACCCAGGGTCCCATTCCAAGCTGAAAGCGGGCGTTCTGTGGGCACCTGGGGGCCCAGCCTGGTCAGGAGAGGTGGGGGCGCTGCTGCGGGCGGGGGGCTGCGCATACCCCGCCGCCTGGGAGGGCTGCTCCAGGTCCCTCGGAAGCTGCAGGAGCTCCGGGTGGCTCTTCTCCACCTCCTGCAACGGGACGTGTCCGGTGAGCGCCGCCGTGGCCGCACGCTGGCCCTGGGGGGTGCCCGGCCCCGGCGGCCGCCCCGCGGGCACACCTCCAGCACGTGGTGCAGCAGCGTCACACGGCTCTGCTGGGACTTGGTCTCCGTGAGCTTCAGCAGCGTGCTGATCTTGAAGCCATCGGCGTCCCCCGTGTGGCTGCCCTGTGAGGGCGCGAGTGAGTGTCCTGTCCCCGGGGGTGCGGGTGCGGGTGCGGGTGCGGCGGGGGGGGGCGCGGCCCACTTACATAGTTGAGGAAGTTTCCTATTTTCAGGATCAGCTGGCAGAAGATGGGCAGCCGGTGGCTGGTGAGCAGGCCTGCGGGGGTGGGGGGGTGCGGGGCGCAGGCCTGAGGGAGGGGAGGCTGCGGCGTGGGGCCTCAGCGCCCTTCGCCACCCTCCCCTGCGCTCGGGGTGCAGTCCCCCTGCACGAACAGCCTCGGGGGGCTCTGGGAGCAGTGTCTCAAGGTTAGCACTCCCTGAGCCCCCACAGCCCCGGGCACATGAGCCCTGCCCCTCTCTGTGGGTGGCGGTGCTGAGAGGAAGCTTCCAGAGGGTTCTCAGCTGACTGTCCCTTGGGGCTTCGGGGAGGGTGGCCCTCTGGCCCTGCGGCCGTGATGGGAGTGGACGTCCACTCGTGTGTCCCTGCCCTGCGGCCGCGAAGTCTTCCTGCTGCTTCCTCATCCAGAGAAAGCCCCGAGTCTGTGCGTACACGCGTGTGTCTCTGGTGGGGGGCCCACGCCCGCCCCTGCTGCCGAGCTGCCCCCCGCCCCGGCTCTGCCCCCACTCACTGTTGCAGGCGGCGAGCACCAGCTGGGCCTTGGGCTGCAGCATGTCCAGCACCACCACCGCGCCCTCGCACAGGAGCATGCACTCCACCCGCAGCTGGTAGCTGGGGGCAGAGCGGGCGCTCAGGGCCGGGCGCCCCCTGCAGGTGGGCAGCTGTGGGGGCCGAGGCCCAGGGCCCAGGAAATGGCGCCTGGACAAGCCTGGTGCTGCAGGGGAGGGCGGCCACCCCCCTGCGGGGCGCCCCCAGCTCTCGGAGCAGGTGGGTGCGCCTCTCGGGGTCCTGAGGGAACGGCGTGCACAGCCGCACTCCCTCCTCCGGGTCCGGGCCCCCCCCCCCCCCGCTCACCAGGGAATGCCCAGCAGGAGGAGGTAGAACTGGTCAGCGTTGGCCAGCTTGGTCCGGTCCTCCGTGAACGCGCGTAGGTTTTCAACCTGCAGAGAGGAGGCCGCTCCTGGGGTTCCCGACCCTGTCCCTCCGAGGGGGCCCGTGCGCCCCCGGGGGTGTGCGGACCGGCGCGCGGCAGCGCCCCCCCCACCGGGAGCGCTCCTCCCCGCCCCCCCCCCCCCCCGGCCCGGGGGCGGGGCCTGACTCACCTCGTGCTTCTCGGGGAGGAGCTTGAGGAGCTGCTTGAGGACCTCCACGTCGAACTTCGTGGTGTCCCCGGCCCGGATCATAGCAGTGACGTCCTCGTTGGAGCTGTAGGTGACGGGGGTGGTAGGGGTGGGAGGAGAGGGGCCTCGTGTGGGCCCCTGGCGACCCTGCCAGCGGGGGGCTGCCCTCGGCGTGTGACATCCCTGCCGGTCACACCCGTGAGGTTGCCGGGGCACAGAGAGGGCAAGCCGCCTGCCCGGGCAGCACAGGAAGAAGGCTGGGGGCTGAACACTGCACTCCCTGACTGTCAGAGCGACCTGTCCCCCCTTCCAGGGGACTGCTCACGACCTGGGCGGTCTGGCTCCTGCACCCCCAGGGGTCTCCCTGGCCGGAGAGCCCAGCCCCTGCAGGGGAGCCCTGTGCTGTGGCCCTGGGGGTCCCAGCTGCTGTCCGGCTCTCCGGGACGGGAGGTGCAGGGGAGGGTCCGGGGCTGGGCAGCGGCGCTGGCCTGTGCTGCTCACCATCGAAACTGCTTCAGGAAGATGTTGAGGTTCAGGCTCTTCTTGGAGTCCAGAAAAGTGATCTGGAAAACACCCCCGCCCTGGTGTTGGTGTCCGGGGAACCACAGAGGCCCCTGGCCGAGCCCCGGTCCGGCCCCACCTCCTTGGGCTCCTTCCTGGCCGGGGCCGCCGCCGCTCGCTCCTTGGGCTTGGCCTCGGGGAAGCAGAAGAGCCGCTCGATGCTGGAGAAGTCCGGCTCCACCGCCTCGGCGCCCAGGCTGCTCAGCGAGGCCCACATGGAGCGGTGCTCTGTGGGTGAGGACCGCGGTCAGGCTCCCGCCGCCCCGGGGGCCCTCCTGAGGCCGCCACACCTTGTGCATGCATGCGGAGGCCCAGGGGCCCGTGACCCGGCCGGCTGGCAGGAGGCCCCAGCCTTGACCTTCTCTGGGCATCAGCACCCAGGGGCCTGGGCGTGTGGGGCTATGGCATCGGAGCTACCCATCGGCTTGCAGGGGTGCATGTGGGGAGCGAGGCTCTTCAGAAGTGACCTCTGACCCGTTCCCACCATGGCCTTGCCCGAACCTCCCAGGAGCTGAGTCCAAAGCAGAGACCAAACGGCCCTGGGCCACGCTGGGGGGCAGGGACACGGAGGGCCCGGGCGTGAGCACACACACTGCGGTATCTCGGCACCCCTCAGGCCGGAGGCCACAGCGGAGCCTGGGGGGGGCTGGCGGGGGGCCTCACCTTGCACCACATTGGACGGCAGCTTCTGCCAGTTGAGTTTTTTCATGCGCACAGTGGGAGCGTGCACCCGCCGGTGGCTTGGGA
>PISW01010992.1:0-44505 GCA_004023785.1 Mungos mungo
GGCTGCCTTCTCGCCGGAGCCCAGGTAAGGGCCGGGGCCCCGCGGCGCCCGCTTCCCGCAGCCTCCGTGCCCGGCGCTCGGGAGACGGAGACCGGGGCGCACGCGGGCTCGCGCTAACACGTCCAGGCACCCCCCCAACCCCCTCCCCCCGCGCCACGCACGCCCGCGAACACAGAGACACGCACAGTGGGAGGGACAAGAAAAGGGAGGAAGAAATTGTTAGTGATGGTAGTGGAGAATGTTGATTTTGTAGTTTAAAAAAACGTCAGTTTAGACTGTGTGCGGGATGCTTTTACAGTGGAGCCTCTCCAGTTTGAAAATAACTGTTCATCCATAGACCCACTGAACCAAATGAAATGTAAGGTTTACACTCCTTTTTCGTTGAGTGAAAGATGTGTGATAAGTGTTACTAGAGAAAGTTAATTCTGTGTTAGTTCATTTTAGTTACTTCATATTTTAACCACAGCACCACAGGGGGCGCGCTGAGACTGTCCAATGAAAGTCTAAGGTGGCCAAGTTTGATTCCTATACTGGTATGATCCAAAATAATGCTGTATACACTTGGCTTTCAGATGATGAACGTTCAATTATTACAAAATATGTCACTCCCCCTCCCCTTAAACTACCTGTCAGTCAAAATAAACTATTTCTACTGAAATAAAGGCTTTCTAAGTTCTTTGGCTTTAACCAAAATATGGTCAGGGGTTTAAAATAGATTGATTCTAAAACCAAGTGACTTGTGTGTCATGTATTAGCTAACTACATGAGCAACAGATTTTTTAAATGTAAATTAACCTCACGATTAATTAATTTAGTCTGAATTTTGCCAATGAGTTAGGAGGAACATGAGTGCAGAGAATCTATCTATAGATTTTGAAACTAGATTTACATGATATTGGTAGACAACAGATGGTCTGAAAGCCTTTCTTTCTATCTCATAAGAAACCTATAATAAATGCTTAAACACATTTCTTGCTGTAAGTGATGCAAATGAACTATTGCCTAGTATGCTCTTTATCAAAAGTATTTCAACTTACTTTCTCTAAGATAGTGGAGTTGTATTCTGTTGAGCAGAGAGAAATCACTACAGGATTATATGTACAATATTTTATATTAATAAACCCAATTTGCTCCTAGCTTTAAAAAGAACTCTAGCTTTAGATAAAACTATAGTTATAAATTGGGGCACCTGGGTGGCTCAGTCGGTTGAGCATCCAACTCTTGATTTCCAAGCAGGTCATGATCTCATGGTTTGTGGGTTCAAGCCCTCTGTAGGTGCTGCATTTATAGCGAGGAGCCTGTTTGGGATTCTCTCTCTCCCTCTTTCTCTCTCTCTGCCCCCTCCCCTGCTTGCATGCACTCTCTGTCTCTCAAAATAAATAAATAAACCTAAAAAAAGAGAAAAAATACTTTATAAAACAACTGTAGTTGTAAATGATTATATTTGTAAAAATAAATCTAATGTATATTTACGGTTGTAGCTTGCAAATTATGTAAAATGATAATTTATGATGACATACAAAATCTGACCAAGTGTTTGGTACTTCAAAAAAATCTGAATGCTAAATGAAACTGATGTTTACATTACATTTTCTGATCTTCAGTTTCTTCATTTTAATATAGTGTTATTGGACTAATCTTTCTTCAACTCCATAATTCTCAGGCTAGAATTTTAAGTCATGGTTATTCTAAAATTTCACTGATATATCTGGAGGTATTATACCATTTGAATAATACAGGGGTATTCTTTATGCTCAAGATTTGGTTTCTGGTTTTATTAGCATAGCATGGTAGTATTTTTAAAAAGTTGACTCAGTTTATTACTTAGTTAATGTACTAACTAAATAGCTTCAACATTGATTGAATATACACTATTTTTTTAAATTCTAATAAAAGGCCATTCATACCTGTGAAAAACATGTTTAATGTTTTGTAAATAGTGGATATTGTCACAAGATAGATATAATAATTTAGGAAAGGGTGAGGTAAGTATGGATGAAGAGGAAAAAGTCATATTTAATTTTAGTAAGTTGTTTAGTAGTAGTCTAGATAAAGAAGTCCAAGAGTAGTTCAATATATTGCTACAGAATTTTAGAAAAAAGACTGGATTTGAGGTATGGATTTTCTTTAATACATTTATTTATTTTTGAGAGATACAGTGAGACAGACCATGAGCTGGGAGGGGCAGAGAGAGAAGGAGACACAGAATCCGAAGCAAGCTTCATGCTCTGAGCTAGCTGTCAGCACAGAGCCCGATGCGGGGCTCGAACCCACAATCCATGAGATCATGACCTGAGCCGAAGTCAGACACTTAATCGACTGAGCCACCCAGGCCCCCTGAGGTATGGATTTAAAGTTTAAATTTAATTGTGGAAGCTGAAACCACACATGTGAATGAGATTATTTAAGATGAACTTTGTGGGAAAGAGAAAAAGATAGTTATTTAAGTTAATTGGTGCCTTATATGTAGTAATTGTATAGAAGACATTAGTCATCATTAATCACTATCATCCTTTCTATTTTATATACTAATTGTTTATAACCAGTGTAGAAGAATTCTCTTTGTTCTTGTACTGTATTGATGGGACACACAACATTTCTCTGTTTAGGAAAAAAAAGATGAAAAACAGGTATCTCTTTCTTTCTAATATGTATATTGCTTCCTTCTTTTTGTTCCTACTCTCATTGTATTTGTAAGACTCAATACAGTGTTGAAAGGTAGTGGTTACAAATGTGAACATCTAATACAGAATATCTGAAGTTCATTTATGAAATATATTCTGCATAACTATTTGGTAGGTGTAATATCCTTTATAATCTTGATGATTTGACTAAATGTAATAAGAGTTTTGAATCACTGGAAGAAGTATAATTTTGCATTTAAAATTTACAAAATTTAACTAAAAATGACAAAGAATATACTATTTATTTTGAACATCTGTAACGAAGTGATATGGGACTTCTTGTCCAGATTTTGGGCAGAGCAAGAAATGACTCTTCATAACTTGTGCACTGTGACTGGCGCCTAGCAGACGCCCATCAAATGTTAGATGATGTCTGTCTGACTGTAACTGTAAAAGCCACTGTATACTTCAACTCGACAGCGCTCAGCCAACAGATCAGAGCCCTTGATAAGGCTGAGATGTACTTGCAATTGATAAGGCTGAGATGTACTTGGATTTGGACCAATTGAATGGCATGAGATTCATAGGAGCTTGCTAATGCTTCTGCTCACGCTAAAAGACAACATGGTTTCTACAGTTGCAGAGAGGCACTCATACATATAAGTGGGTTCCAAAATGTGGCTTCAAGTCTCATCACATATTCTGGCAGTTCATTTCCTGGATGAGAATCTACAAGACACAAAAGCCCTCGATAGCCTGTGGTAGTCATGCATGCAAAACTTCAGTGCGTTTTTTTTTCTATTGACGTACGTGGCCTAGAGCTATCTGAAAGCCTAAAGAAATCTCTATTGAAAACAATGCATGAAGAATTCTCTGGTTCTTTTTCTGCAGGATAAAATATGTCTACTAAATCCATTTCAAGTATATCACAGAATGCCATTACCCAACAGATTGGTGACATATCTGTAATGGCATTCTGTTTGTAGGCCTATTGGCTTTGAGACCACGCACAGAAATTGTTACATAGTTACTTGTATCGCACGTACTTGAGAATATATCATTCCTCCTAAGCTAGCTGCTGGCTATAACTTTGGCATTGTCCATCTTCTGCCATCGTGCCCACAGGGAACATTTTTGCATGCATTTGTGGAACAAATGAACCCTATAGTCCTTACTGATGTACCAGTAGAATTTGGTCCAGAATGTAGTTAAATAACTGGCTAATGGATTTTCCACTCTTAAAATTCTTTTTTCCTAGGTCATTTTATTTTCAGCACAATACGTTTATTGAGATGCTGAGCACAATATTGATTGTGAATGTCGAATGATTAAGCCATGGCCCTTACCCCAGAGGAGTTCAGGGGAGGACATAGATGAACTGACACTAATGCAAAGATGTGCCCTTTGCTGCCACCCTTGACTTCAGTGTCGCCCTCTACTATCTATTCGTTTTCCTTGTCCTTAATGTTTGTCATTTATGTGTTTCTATAACTTAGAAACATGTGTGGGCACAGTGGATGTTATGCTTAAACCAGAGAGGTAGAGGCCTACTTGATATATGCTAGGTCCTTCAGTATTTTAAACATGATTGCTAACATTGAATATATACCTTGAAAACCCATTTAAATGCCACCTCTGAAAGATGTTGTCTCCTTGGGAAGGGAATTGGCCAGCGATCTCCCTTCTGTTCCATCTCTTCTCTTTGTATCTTTCCCCTTGCCGAGCCTGTTCATAAAGTCGTTCCCCAATTTACAAATGTAACCCTGTTGTCCTGTCTGAACGAATTTCTCTTTGCCTCAGGTAAGATCTCACAAACTCTTACTCCTCAAAATGCCTTTGTTTTTGCAAGATGTTTAAAATTATATATTCAATTTATCATATTCCTTTCTGCTTTCCTGATTTTCTCTGATGTTATCCCTAATATCCATGAACAAATCCACCCTTTGCAACTTCTTTTCAGTTCATAAATCCAGGTGCATTTTTATGACCATAACCTTTTAACTGTAAATTATGAATGTCAAGCTTTCGTTCCAGCTTTTACTCCATTGTTGAGCGTCCATAGCAAGCAGTTCAAAGTTGCAACTTCTTGGCCAGTGTTCTCCTGTGTGTGGTTCATAAGACACATTTGGGATAGTTCTGGACAATGAGGAACTGACGTTCTAATTTTTTACTTTGGATGACTTTGCCTTGTTTTTGCTTCAAATCAGCCTCCACATTGCAGATTGCTATAAAAGGGTTTTTTTCCACCAAACTGTTGTTAATTTCCAGATGCTCATGGCCATGTTGAATACCAAAAAGATGGAAACCAGCATCTCATACCCAGTTTACTAAGGGAAACATTTTGGAAGCCCGGAGTAGTTGCACTTGTTACTTCTGGCCATAATGGCAGATTCTACCGCTATTCTATGTAGGCTGGGGGCTCGATTCTCTGTTACTTCAAGTTCTAAATTCCAAAGGCCTGAAGGATATAATCTTTATTGGTTATTTTTCACATTTTTGTCATAACAGTACACCAAGGCAGGTACTACTTTGGAAATATCCAAACAATCAGAAAACGGTAAACATTTACAATGTAAGAATCCAGAAAAACTGGATTATGGATAATAAACCTGCTATGATCTTTAAATGTGATCTAATATTGACACTCCATCCAGGCATAAAACTTTGAAGAACTATAGTTCTTGGCAAATGAAGGGTATAAGAGCTTATACATTTTCTTTTCCTAAAATCAGAGCTCACTGACTTTCATTGTGGGGTGTGGGCCAATATTAATTATTCTTTTGATTTAGTGGCAGCTTGCTTCTTGTTTACTTCAGAAAGGATTTTAGCTAAAGAAAATAGGATGGAAGCAGTGGAAGTAACGTAGCTAAAGGGAGAATAAAACAGAGGGATGTATACAAGATATACAATGAACACATTCAGTTAAGAGAGAGTCAGGCTATATGCTATTGTGTCTATGACAGAAAACCAGCTGGTATTTTTAAAACTAAATATACAGTTTGCTTTTTTCTTTTCTTTTTTTATTTTAGGGTGAAAGAGCATGCACATAATCATATGATTAGACACACAGCTGAAACTTCAAGGCCCCTCTGTCCCCACTACCACCACCAACACCACCTCTGGGACAAGAGAGAGGCTGGAGATTGAGTTCAATCACCAATGACCAATGATTTCATGAATCATCTTTCTGTAATGAAACTTCCATAGAAACCCAAGAGAACTAGTTAGGAGAGCTTCCAGAATGGTGAGCACGTGGAGATGCAAGGAGAGTGGCTCCCTCGGAAAGGGCGTGGGAACGTCCATCTGCCTGCTCCTAAGTAATATCCTTTTGTAACAAACCACTAATCTAGTCAGTAAATGTGTCTCTGAGTTCTGTGAGCCACTCTAGTGAGTTAATTGAATCCAGGGAGCTGGTTGATCTATAACCAGTTGAATAGAAACACAGGTGACAACCTGGACCAGAGGGCACTCTAGTCTTGTAGGACTAAACCTTTAAACAGTGGGACCTGATTCTCTCTCCAGGTAGACAGTAGGACTCCCAACCAGTGTCAGAGAATTGTTTAGTGGTTTAGGAAACTGTTCTGCTATACATTGAAATTGGTGACAGAATCCTAATGGGATACAGAACTTTTAGTGACTCTCTTCAGGAGTGGGTAATTGCCAAGGGCAGAGATGGTGGTGGTCAATCCTCCCCCCATATT
Organism: Mungos mungo; assembly: GCA_004023785.1. Classification (NCBI taxonomy): domain Eukaryota; kingdom Metazoa; phylum Chordata; class Mammalia; order Carnivora; family Herpestidae; genus Mungos; species Mungos mungo. The sequence goes on from PISW01010992.1 coordinate 6,326, forward strand.
GGGGGTGGTGAGCCTTCTGTCCTGAAGAAGATATTTCTAAAATTCTTGGGACAATAATTGTAGTGATTTTAGGTTGAAAGTGTAACAATTATTTGTTGCACATTCCACCTTTTATTTATTCACAAGTGAGTGAAATTTTCTGGGAATGAAGAAAATTCGTCTTCTGAGTATGAGAGTGGTTTTCTCTATCAAGATAATTTGTGGGGTGCCTGGGTGGCTCAGTCAATTAAGTTTCCGACTTTGACTCAGGTCATGAACTCGCAGTCTATGAGATCAAGCCCTGCATCGGGCTCTGTGCTGACAGCTCAGAGCCTGGAGCCTGCTTCAGATTCTGTGTCTCCCTCTCTCTCTGCTCCTCCCCTGCTCATGCTCTGTCTCTCTCTTAAAAATAAATAAACATTAAAAAAAAAAGAAAAATTTGGTTGTTGTATTTTATTTTAATGACAAAGTAATTTTTTATTGCACTATACTTAGAAAAGTCTAACAATTTGCTCAGTTGTTCTGGTATTCTAACTGTTTTAAAAATAAAATAGTTCTCTTATTGCAAACGGTCAGTTTATAATATGGAACTCAGAATCCATTAGCCCTTCATACTTTTGGTTGTTTTAAATTATTTTTCTCCTTTTTTTCTTTAATCATAAACCCATAATTGCATAAATTATTTTTGGAAAGCTTAAAATACTACTTAATTCTCATTGTTTCTGCTTTGCTGGTTGATTCATTAAACTCTCATTACAGATGACATAGTGTTGGAGATACCAGGTGAATTCAGCAAGACCCAGTCCTAGCAGCTATCGGGTAAGTTGAATAGCTTGAACGCATATATAAAGAAGAATATTTGAAAGGCACTTTATTTTGATTTTGTAAGAGGTAGAGCAGAGGAAGCAGCTGAGCCCACCCATTCTTCTGACCTATAGAACTACGACATAATCAATTTGCATCATTTTAAACCACTATATTTGTGATGATTTGTTACAACAGGATATACACAAATATATATATCCACCTTCATGGATATTACCTTCTTCTGGAAGACTGATGATACTCTGTCAGAATGAGTTGATCTCTTGAGTGAAGTTGAAAATGAAAAAGGTATGTGGTTGACTTGTGTTTGAACACATAAACACATATAGACACATGAACACATACATACATTCACATACAAAGATTTATACAAAACAAGTGTAACCCTCTTAATGACTACAGTTTCATAAATATGAGCCTTGGGTTAGTTCAAGTAGTTATTTTAAATCAAGATTGATGTGAAGAAAATCAAGGAATGCATCAGACCAAGCATTGTAACTAATATTTCCCCCCCCTAAATTCTGTAACTCAGTGTCTTTGAAAGGCAATGCAGTGGTGATTAGCAAAAGTGGATGAACATATACAGGAAAAAATCAAACTTTAATAGAAAAGTAAACTTGCTGATATTTTTCTGTTTATGCAGATGTCTAATAGGCATTAAAATTTTAAAAATTTGACTTTTTTGTTTATGTATTTTGGTAGAAACCCACCCATTGTTTATTGTATAATATAATAACAATTCTGTGTTTTAAGTCTGAAGCCACTAGTTTCTTTTTGACTTTTCCCAGCAAGTTCTCAGCATCCCTGAGCCTCTTTCCTCATGTGCAATGGAAGCGTTGGAAGAATTGTGACTGGAAGAAATGAGACAACAGCTACAAAAGCCAATGCACGTTCAGTACCTGTGCTCAATGGGCAGCTGCTTCATTTAGAGAGAGCGCCTTCCTTGTAACACATACTGTTCTAGATACTTGGGAAGAAAAGGTCAGAGATGAATAAGACATGTCCCCAGCTTTGAAAGAACCCACAATCTAGAAGACGGGACAGAAAACTAATCAGACCATTAGAGTAAACCAGGTAAGTGCCAGGAAGGTGTGTATACAAAATGCTGGGTGGATGTGGGAGAGAAGATCGCTTTAGCTTTGGGGGAAGTCAAAGACGTTTTAAAAGAATAATGTTTTCAAGTAAAATTTACAGTCGAAATTGACACGGTGGAAAAATTTCAGCAGAACAGCACAACGCATTGGGAGATCCACAGTGGTGCTGGCCCAACAGATGTGGCTGTGGAAAGACGTCAAGTGAGGACACAGTGTCACATATTGGAGAAGAGTAAGGATAGAGGTCTCATTTTTCTGAACAAGATCTGAGAATAAACCTTTTTTTATTTCTTTGCTTTCATGGCTTGGGCTTTGGACACACAGCCGCCTCCAGGTGCTAGCTGAAGCTAAGGGCCTGTGGCCAGTCGATGCACTCCAGAGTCTCCCCATTAGGCGGCTGTTCCTTTTCAGAGAGCTGGGCTGCAAAGATGTGGGTGGTGGTGCAAACAGTTGGATAGGTGACCAGATGTATGCCAACTGAATCTGTGCCCTGAGAGTTCAGAGATGGTGTCCATGGAAAGGTCTGTCTTAATGAGTGAAGAGACAGACAATGCCCAAGGCATATAGTTAAGTTACCATTTCACTCCATTGAACCAAACGGACTCTACCCTGGTACGTCTGTGAGCTTTGCACACCATATGTCCCTATGTTCCACTTTAACTTAATTTTCAGATGCCAGTATCTTAGAATAGGAACAATTGAAGTCAAGTTTTATTTGGGGGGAAAAAATTCCAGGAGTATTTAGAAATTCACAAAAATAGAGAGACCGGTTTCTATTTAGAATAATGTTGAGCAAGACTTGAAGGGTTTTTCTCTTTTGAAAGTGTAATTAACACTGTTTTCCTTTAGCAGCTGTGCTGAATTGAATTACAATGCGGTGAGTATCCTGGTGCTCAGCCCTGCCCTGGCAGGGATACAAGAAGGCGCCCAAGTAGTTATGGTTTAGAAGCGGAATGAACTTACTCCAGGGAGTCCATGACCGCTGAATTAGGAGACTGTTACAAGTAAAGCTAAGGCCATATCAATAGGGAACCTGATGCCTTTAACGTCATGGATATTTATTCCTGGATGCAGCCACGGACAAAATGAAGTAACCAAGTCTGCCTTAAAAGTGTCCTTAGCTTGTCTAACTTCAGACAGTCTTTCTCCTGTTCCTAGGCCCTGGGCTTCTTTGACAGAGCATTTACTTTAGAAAACTTAAAATTACAATTCTTTCTTTGCTCCTTTGTGTTAAAAATCTTTTTAAAAACCTCTAGCCAGTTTTGTAACCCAGCACTGAATTTCTCAAAGACCAAGAAACATCTCTTTGAAATGTAATCTAATCCCCAAGGAAGATAGTGCTCCCAGGTCCCAGTTTCTGTGGGACAGTTGGAGCCTAAATTCGGTGGGTGCCTTGCTCTAACTTATACAGTGACTTGCTGTTTGAAGATAGGAGAAGGCTGTCTTTTCCTTTGGATAAATCCAGTTGGCACACACCTAGAGCCTACTATCTCTCCCTCCCCCCAGCTCTAAACATTTTTCTGTTCTGTATTTCAGCAGAGTGACGTGTAAAATGAATAACCTTGAATCAGGTTTTCCTAGTCTAACTTTGGTCAAGTTTTTGCTTCAACAGAACCTAAAACTGTGTTTTCTAATTGAAGAAGTGGTAGGCAACTCACTGTGTGAGGTAAGAAGACAAGGAACAACTAAAGCAAAGGTCACGCTAGGGCTCTGAGGGATCTGTGAATGTTAGTGAAGCAGATGGCCTTGACCCAAGAGGAGCAGGTGGTCAAGGCAGCAAGGAGGAATGGGAAAAGCCAAGGAGAACAGAGCAGAGCAAATGTTCAACTGCACACATTCAAACTGGACACTTGGCAATGATTTGTGCTTCTTTTGAGTTTCTGTATGATTAGAAGACAGTGATGGGATCTGGAAAGTGGATAATAAGTTATTTAATAACTTTTAATAGAAGTGTTCCTATAGACTTTTTTTTGCATGTTATCCTCATATATTAGAAATAGTTAAACCAATTCAAGTAATTTTTTCTATACTTGCCAGCCAGATAATGTAAAACATTTAACTGAATCCATATCTCCTTATTTTCAATCCAGTGGACTTTGAATTTACATTTCTTGTTTCAAAAGGGGAGCACTTAGGTGGCTCAGTTGGTTGAGTGTCTGTCTCGAGTTCAGGTCAGGTCAGGATCCCAAGGTCACGGGATGGAGTCTTGCATTGACTGGGCTCCTTGCTGAGCGTGGAGTCTGCTTAAGATTCTCTCAACATCTGCCTCTCTTCCCTGCCCACATGTTCTCTCTCTTTAAGACCAAAACAAAACAAAGCCAAAAGGGAAGAAAATGAAAAACTGCTGGAGGAAAAGCTAGGGAGAAAGATGTTGAAATAGTCCTAGTTTAAAAAACCTAGGTTATCAGGACTTCAGTGAGTAGAGAATTTTCTTTGCCTTCAAGGGAAAAGGGAGATATTTGAGACATAGAGTAGGAAAGAAGAATCCTGATTAACTGTATCTTAGAAAAAGTAAAACTAACAAAATAACCAACACCTGGGAAATTGACAAATTAAATGCCCCAGGGAAGGAGCACCTGGGTGGCTCAGTGGGCTAAGCATCCAACTTGGGCTCAGGTCGTGATCTCCTGGTTCTTGAGCTTGAGCCCGCATCAGGCTCTCTGCTCTCAGTGTGGAGCCTGCTTTGGGTCCTCTGGCTCCTCTCTCTCTGCCCCTTTTCCCACTTCTTGCCACCCTCTTAGAAATAAACATTAAAAACAAAATAAATGCTCCAGGGAATAAATACAATTAGAGAACCAAGAAAAGAAACGAAACAATGGAAATATGTCCCCAAGAAAAATGAAACAAAAGCAAAAAAGCTGCTGTGAATACATAGGTGGTTAATTTGCCTTTGATGATGATAATGACTGTTTATTATTATAGAAGGTTTAGGATGGAGCAGAGGCATTTGAAAGTAAAATGAAAACTGTATCATCTAAACGATTAGAATGTAAATGAGGTTAGTAAGAGGTAGACGCTAATAATTATAGAAAGTGAACACAAATGACTTTATTGAGAGTGGATGGGATTGAAAGAGGAGGGAAAAAAATAAATGGTGACTAGCAGAAACAGAGAGGAAGAAAAGCAGGAATATTCTTGGCTCTGGTAAGGTTCACCGCTCCCCCAAAGCAAGCTATCTTCACCAGAAGTCATTTGAGTTGATTAATAAAAGGCTTGCCATTCTCTTTCTGGAAACTCCACAGATGGACTCTGGTTGGGGTCCTGGCCTCCGGAGCTCATCACTTGGTGTTCGTATGCCTGCTCGACTCTTTCACTGGGGCCAGTGGGAGATCTGGATGCTCTGTGAACTCCCCTTCAACTCCTTTCAAGAAAGGAGTGCTTTTTGGTTATCTTGTTCTTATAAATGGCTTCTTCATCTTTGCAATCTCTCCTCTACCCCCTCTTTTCTCCGGTTTTAAAGCACTTGCTGGTTTAAAAGACTTGAAGCACCAATCCTACTTAACTTTCTTACTTCAATTCAAATCATGCTGGCCCTTGCCCATCGGGGCCCCGCCATGCCAGTGTTCTTTCTACGACTCAAATATCCCAAGCATACCCCTGATTGAGACATTGCACTCAGATTTCCTCTGCCTGAAATGCCTTCTCCTTAGTAGTCTCAGGGTTGGCTCCTTTTCATTCAGACTCATTAGCTGGGACTTCCCTGAAATCCAACACATCACCCCTTTTAATTACCTGCATAGCCCTTTTTACTATCTTTTATTTATTTTTTTTAGTGGTTATTTGTCATTTTTCATCTGAACCATCTCATGCCAGAACGTACACTCTGAGAGATCAAGGACCTTCTCTGTCTTTGTCACCATGTCGCCATCACTTTGACGGGACCTCGCACATGGGAGAACCAAATACATATTTTGAATGAATTTTATTTTACTATTTTTAAAGTTTATCTATTTTTGAAAGAGAATGTGTGTGCATGCAAACAAGTGCGGGAGGGGCAGAGAGAGAAAGAAACACAGAATGTGAAGCAGGCTCTAGGCTCTGAGCTTCAGCACAGAGTCAGACGCAGGGCTCAAACCCACAAGCCACATGATCATGACCTGAGCCAAAGTTGGATGCCTGACTGACTGAGCCACTCAGGCACCCCAAGAATGAATTTTAAAAATAAGATTTTTGGCATGTAATATCTTACCCATTGTTTCTAGGACTCAGTATCCAAATATTTGAGTAAACATGGGATTTACATCTTGAGATATTGTATTGTATCATAGGTTTGGTAAATTTGTCTCTAAGAACAGGATTCAAATAGACATGAAAGCAAAATAAAGTTTGGATTTAAAAGATTGGGAGATTGGGGCCCCTGGGGGCTCAGTCTGTTAAGCGTCTGACATCAGCTCAGGTCATGATCTCACAGTTCATGAATTCCAGCTCTACACGGAGCCTGATTTTGTGTCTCCCTCTTCTCATTGCCCCTCTTCTACTCATGCGCACTCTCTCTCTCTCTCTCTCTTTCTCTCTCTCTCTCTGAGATTATTATTTTTATTAAAAATAGTAAAATAATAAAAATAAAAATGAAAAAGTAAGACTGGGAGAGAATAATTTTATATGTTGCTGAAGAACTCATGAAAAAGGTATTTTGAAAATTCACACATTTTAATAAAAGACAGTGTAGTGAATTTTTAGTTGCCTGAACATTTTGATTCTTGTTCTCTTATCTGGTTTCTTTGTGTCTATTATCTACTGCTCCAGTAAAGGAGAGGTAAAATCAAAGGAAGGACACCAATTCAGAAAGTTCAACTCTGGTTTGGCTTTTCACTGACTACCATCAATTAGAGTAATTTCTTTAGACTCACCAGAAATCAAAGAATAGAAAATACACAAAAGAAAATGAGAAAAAAATCAAGGCAGGTCAATTCAAAATTTGATGAGACACAAAGGAATGTAGCAAGAGAAGAAAAGAAGGAGAAAATAACAAGACACACAGAAAATTATTAAAACAATAGTTTTTCTTTACCAGTAATTACTTTCAATGTAAATGGATCAAACTCTCCATTTGAAAGACAGAGTGGCTACATGGATTAAAAAACAAGACCAAAGTCTCTTCTGTCCACAAGAGACTCATCTTAGAGGTAAAGACACACATAGTTGGAAAGTAAAAGAATGGGAAAGATACTCCATGCAAATGGTAATTGGAAGATGGCAGAGGGGCCATATGTATTGGGATGGCTAGTATCAAAATAGAGAAAATAACAAAGTGGTAAAGATGTGGAGAAATTGAAACCATTGTGCCCTGTTCATAGGATATTAGAAATGCAACCACTATGGAAATCTATAAGGAATTTCCTCAAAAATTTCAAAATAGAATTACCATTTGATCTAGCCATCCCACTTCTGGGTATATATCCAAAAGAATTGAAAACAGGATCTTTGAGACAGATTTGAACCCATGTTCATTGCAGCATTATTTACAATAGGTAATTATGGAAGTAACCGAAATGGAAATGTACTACAGAAACACAGTGGAGTATTATTTACCCGTAACAAAGGAAACCCTGGCATATATGCCACAACAAGGATGAACCTTGACGGCATTATACTAAAGTAAGTCTTCACAATATAAATATATTGTTTAAAAAGTTACATACATACTATTTCTAAGTGACAAGAAGGCTTTTGCAAGGCAGAATGAAAGACTTTGTAAGAAAGGATGGGCAAAACGATGGTATTTCCCAGAGCAAGTAATTTTGAGGGAAATCTAATTGGGCTGGAGAAAAGTCAGAGACAAGACATGTTTACACTTACATGAAGTTCTCAAGTAACCAGACACTTAGAAACAGAAAGTTGAATGGTGGTAGCCAGGGTTGGGGTGGGGGAGGGGAAACAAGGTTATTCAGTGGGTGCCCACTGTTAGTTAGTCATGAGAAATGAAAAAGTTCCAGAGATCTATTGTACAATAGAATGCATATAGTTAACAGTAATGTGCTGTTCACTTAAACATTGCTACAAGGATATGTATTTATAGTATGTGTTTTTTTACTGCAATAAAAAATTGCTAGCACACACTGACATTTGGAAAAATAACACAACAATTTCATATTCTAGCCCATCCTTAAAACTGCATTCAATGTAAAATTCTATAATGTCATTTTTCTGGGTCTAAAATCTATGAAAATAGTTATTTGTCTTTTGAAACTTCAATTTGGTGATATGACACGCTTAAATAGCTTAGGAAAATATACTTTATATTTTTGTTGGATATTCATTCAGTGTTCACCGGCACTGTTGGATGTGTTTCATACTTCCTTCTTTCAAATTTTAAATCTTTTGTACACCTACAGTGAGAACAGTTCCAGGAGACCCTCTGCTGTTTCTGGCCTGATCAAAGGACTGTAAGTCACCGCATTCTACCTTTGTCCCCATAGAAAGACTTTGAATGAATGACATCTCATTGAATATGTATATGTGTGTGGAGGCGGGTGTGTGTGTGTGTTATTTTGCCAATTGGTGAGGGGGACATATTTTTGATGAAAAGAACATATAAAATTGTATTTTTTATACATGACATTAACTGACTGATTTTCCACTGCCTTCAGTGAAACTAACAAATCCTTTCAAGAAATTGCAGTAGGCACAATAATACAGCAGCAGTAATTGAAAGGTGAGTTTTGCCCTAACAAATGTATTCCTAGCGTCCCTTCTTTTATTTTTGTTCCTTGTCTCTCTTCTCCCACAGCCCACCCCCACGCCTGCTTTTATAGCGATGTACTTTCCATATTATTCTTCTGCCCTTAGTGGGAGCTGGTTTGTCCCTTATTCCTTTTAAACCCATGGGTCCTCTAGCTTCTCTGCAGACCATATCTCATATTTCAAGTCATAGTGGAAAACTGACCTTGAACAAATACCTTAATATCATTTAAAAATACTTTTAATTTCAGGACACCTGGGTGGCTCGGTTGGTTAAGCCTCTGTCTCTTGATTTTGGCTCAGGTCACGATCTCATGGTCGTGAGATTGAGCCCGGGGCTCTGTGCTGGGCGTGAAACCTACTTAAGTTTCTCTCCCCCTCTTCTCTCTCCTGCTGGTGAGCACACGCGTGCACACTCTCTCAAAAAAGAAATTTTTTAAAAAACTTTTAATTTTGAAGTAATTTTATTAGATTTACATAAGTGTTATAAAATAGTGCAAAATTCCTTTATATCTTTTGTCCATCTTTCCCTAACTTAATATCTTATAAAATCATGGTAGGTCTATCAAAACTAGTAAATTAATATTGGAACAAAACTTTAAACTCTGGACTTTATTCATATTTCACTAGTTTTCTAACTAATATTAGCATCAATGTTTTCATCTTTAAAATGGATATGCCACCTACCTTGTAGGGTGTATATAGGTAAAATCTCTGAGACACGGTAAAATCTCTGAGGCACAGTGAAACCTCAATAGTATTTGTTATTTTGTCATTGCTGTTCTTTATGCATTACAATTGTTGTTATAGAAATGGGCCAAACATCTGTCCAACAAGGTTGTGTACTCCCTGGTACACAGTATGTGTATGGTGGCTTAGGTTCAGTCTCAGATGAAGATGTGGAGCGGAGCGGGTGGGATCTCTCCATTGAACAGAAAAGGGCGCCCCCACGTGGTGGCAACAGAGAAGGCTCAGTGCTCACCACCATTACTGGGCTTCCCCCAGCCAGTCTTAGATAATGGAGCTCATCTCCTTCAAAGCAGCCAAGACAGTCAGCAGAGACTTAATGTCTTTAAGATGCCAGCGTGGGCTAATTTATGATGTTATTTCACAAGTTCTCTGGAGGAGGAAAAAGACTACAGAGAGAAGTAACATTTCTGTTGGAATAGAATGGGGCAGAGAAAATCTGGATCATGGCAATGATGCTTGGAGAAGTGCCGGAGTTCAGCTCCAGCAGGTCCAGGGGTCCCTGAAAGGATGGACGGTGTCGGCCCGAGAGAGCGAGGAGAGAGCCACAAGTTTCTTTCCTGATCACCAGGCAGGCATCTCTGCTTTGTCTGCTTTGGTGTCTTTTTTTTTTTTTTTTAATTGATCAAGCAATAACATGACATCAGAAAATAGAAATTGTTTACAGTGACTAATTCTTAGTGATAAGAAGCTTTAATCACCAAAAGTGTACAGAAACAAGTTTTACAGAAGTATTTTTTAGAACCATCCCATTTATTCTTGGCGCCTGGATTAAGAAGTAACAAACCTGTCTTATTTTGTATGGGTTGGTTTTTTGCCAATAATTATGACTTTGTTTTTTAATTAACAAGTTACAACCAAATCATGTAACGTTCTTACAGTGAAGTCGAGTAAATTTTATAACCAAGAATATAACAGGATGTTTTTAGTAGAAAACAGGATAACATACATATTATTTAAGTTAGCAAAGCTAAGATTAAAACATAGGCTAAGTTGTATATAGATAGGCTAAGAGTTATTGTGGTTGGCTTATAAACTACAAGAGAAAAAAAAAGTTTGTTAACAAGTTGCTTGAGAAGGCCCTTTTTTTTTGATGTAAGCACAGTGGGGACCCTGTGTGTGTTGGCCTTGGACCTGGGTTTCCCAATTCTTATCCGTCCTCATAACTGAAGTCAGTACAAGGGAGGATATTTGTAGAATGTGGACCTTGGGAGGGGATCATGTTCTGACCTTGTCTTCTACTTCTAATCTCCAGTTTAGGCTCCTATTCTCTTCGGACCAGACTCAAATGGACTATGTATTTGACCTTGTTTTTATTTCTTATCTCCAAATTAGGCTCCTTTTCTCCAGGCCAGACTCAAATGCAATTTTTTTGTTGTTGTTTTTAACCCCTTCAAGTCTTATTTTGGGTCTGCAAGGCTTATTAGAAGAACCTTTTGTCAAACATCTATAGTGTTTCGATCTAAAATCTCTTATGCAGGGACAGGAAAATGTTTTTTCTTATGGGGTAGCTGTGTGGGGAATATCGGTCTGATTTGGAACTCTGTAAGGCCTAATTAATGACAGCAGGGTTAATTTCACATGAGCAGCAGTAGCAGAAGGAGATGCCAGTTTCGCCTCTCATGGCAGGAGCCGTGCAAACGTCTGCCGTTTCCTCGCTGTGACCGTGTCCTCCAGCCAGGCTGATGCTGCTCCCAGCAGAGAAGGGAAAGCTTTAAAGTCCACTCTTTTACAGAGCTTTTTTTTTTTTTTTTTTACAGAGATACAGAGTATCTCTGGGGTGAGAGGGTGAGTAGTGCAAAATCAGAAAAAAATGAAAGGGGGAGTCACAGAAGACAGTCTATTTTCAGAGACAAGCTATGGCAATAATCAAAATATTATTAAGCATATGTGTAATCAAGTGTATGTACAGTAAAAAAAACACAAAGCATTTGGACATTGAAGAATGGAGGAAACTCAGTTGCAGCGGAAGTGTGGACTGGGTAGCCCACCTGCTGAGCAGTGTGGAAGCCGTAGGTCACATTAAGAATAGTTATACCCTAAAACTCAGACATCTTATTCCACACTGCTTATGGTGGACGAGATTGGATAAGATTGAAAAATGGAAATAAAAGGAAAAAAAGAAATAAAACAAAGGGGTTTTGGAGACTGATGATATTAGTGGGCCACGAGTTGAGCACTAGGATGGCCTTTGCAATGAGAGAGAATTTGAGAGCATTCTAAAACTCTGCAGCTTACATTTTAATAACGTTCTGGGTAAACAAACTACAAGTTCAAACTTTTCCAGTATATATGGATATTTTCATGGCTCTCTTCTTAGCCCACTGTCTTCTAGGGCTTTTTCCAAGCACATGAGGGAGAGCAACATTTAGATGGTCTTTGGTAATATCGTAAGGCAGTAGCTGCCTGTCTCCATAGTAACACTCTAAATAGATTAACTTTTATAGATCTGATGTCAAGGCAGTGAGATTACTGATATTTTTGGCAGCTCTTAATGGCAGAGCTCATTAAGTAGGTTTTCGCTATTACACGGGAGAGAAAGGAATAAAGGCAAAACTAATATCATACTACATTCAGAAGAAAAATTATCATTGTATGTCGCCTGGCCAAGAACTTACAGAATGAAAAAGAACAATAATGTTTTAAATTAATTATAAAGGTAAAATCAGAGCATGGCTCATGACTTCCTGGTTTGAGTAATGGACAGTATTTTTAGAACTATTTTCTTTAAATAGTTCTGAGAAATATCCTGTTATTCTAATTGAAGTCTTCTCCTTAAGAGCTAATTTTGAGGTGTCTAGTGTAAATGGAGAGTCCTATTATTTTTATATCACTAACTTAATTTTTCTATAATAAATGCTAGTTCTATTATCAAATGTGTTTAACATAGTTCTAAATAAATCAGATGAATCACAATGTGGTTGGAAAGATTCTCTCAATATAATAGTAAGTTTAAAAGGCAGACTCCAGAACAATGCACATTAATTACTGCCATTTTTTATTAAATTATCTATTCATAGGTTCTTAAAGTTTTTTAAAGTATTTGAACAAAATGCTAAGATTGGTCATAAATGGATACATTTTTGATTGTATATAATTTGTAATATTTTCTCTAGTAAAACCTTGATTATTTGTATAAAATTTTCTTTTTAGAAATTTAAAAATTTACCCTTTAGAAAGTAAAAGGCAAGACATATTTAAAGCATGGTCACACACATAGGATAGCATTGCTGAGAAGTCCCGTGATGTATGTCTTTAAGAGTAACAGTGGGAAGACTTTCACAATTTCTTGTTCAGGTTAAAAATAGTATGAGAAATACACTAGGATGCTTTGAAACACATTATATCATTATATGGGAAGTGGAGAGATCTGTCCACAAGAGCTTACCTTGATATTTTGATAAGACACATAGTAACAAACTATTGTCTAGATGAACATTACGCACATAGACAAAACTGGCATGTATAGGCCTGTTTATTGTACCAGTTTGCATAGTTTAATTTTAAGTAACAGAAATTCTGACCCAGTGTGGCTAAAGAAATAAGTGCCGAGGGAAGGTGGACTCAGGAGTTCATTGATACAAATGGACTAATAAAGGCATCAGGGGCTCTGGTCCTTTCTGTCCCTGGGCTCTACTGTCTTTAATGTAACTTAACCTACATTAACTTAACAACCTTAACTTTCTTCCTGAGGCGATTGTAGAAAAGCTTAAGCAGTCCTAGGCATGGTAGCCCGATAGAACAGAATCCAAAAGCGTCATGTTGTCCAATTCTTGTAGCTGTGTTTTGGACTTGAAGCTAAACTTTCTAAGAAGTGACCAGAAAGCTCTCCCACATCTAATTTGCCTTTTCTGAATCAATCTAAGAGTAGGCATAAATATTGATACAATATCCCCAAAATCTATCACTTACATAGAATCATAGTTGAAAAAATTAGAAAACCATAGGGTAGTAAGATGAATTCATGATACTAGGGTTATTTCCAGTTTGGGCTATAATAAACTTTTCTGTACATTTCTTCTTGGGCACATATATTGGTAGTATTAGAACTGATAGATATCTTTCTTTTTTTAATAGTTTGTTGTCAAGTTAGTTTCCATATAACACCCAGTGCTCTTCCCCACAAGTGCCCCCCTCCATGTCCATCACCCCCCTTGCTTTCTCCCCTCCCTCTTCAGCCCTCAGTTTGTGTTCAGTTTTCAAGAGTCTCTCATGATTTGCCTACCTCCCTCTCCCTAACTCTTTTTCCTCCCTTCTCCTCCCCCATGGTCCTCTGTTAGGTTTCTCCTGTTAGACCTATGAGTGAAAACATACAGTATCTGCCTTCTCTGCCTGACTTATTTCACTTAGCATGACACCCTTGAGGTCCATTCACGTTGCTACGAATGGCCAGATTTCATTCTTTCTCATTGCCTTGTAGTATTTGATTGTATATATAAACCACATCTTCTTGATCCATTCATCAGTTGATGGACATTTAGGTTCTTTCCATGATTTGGCTACTGTTGAAAGTGCTGCTATGAACATTGGGGTACATGTGCCCCTGTGCAGGCAGATATCTTTTCAATGTTATTCATTCTAAACTGTCCATAGAGTGATTGAAATAATTTCACTCCATTTTACATTGCATAAAGACTCTGTTGCTTCATATTTTCACAAACACTTGCTAAAATTACTTTTAACCATTTGTTCTATTTGCCTAGATGTTAATGAATACAAATATATAATTTCCTTTATTGTCCATTTGTTTCTTTGTTTTAATTTTGTGATATATCTCTTCAACCCTTTTACACATTTTGGATTGCTTTTTCCTCCTTTGTTAGTTTCTTTCTGTTTTCTAGATTCTAGCACATCTTTATACTATCTTTTGCAAATCTCCTTAATGTTGTATTTTAAATTTATTTTTAATTTTAAAAAATTGAAGTCATCAGAATTCATGTTTTTGGCATACAGATTTATGAGTTTTAAACACGCGCAATTTTTGTAATTACTCCCACAGTGCAGAACAATTCTGACATTCCAAAGAATTTCCTTGTGCTGTCTTTTGTATTCAGATCCTTCTCTCATCTTTGACCCTTGGTAACAACTGATCTATTTTCTATTTTTCTATTTTTGCCTTTTTCTGAATGCCATATAAATGAAATCTTATATATAACTTTCTTGTGTCTGGTTTCTTTCATTCAACTTAATGCATTTGAAATTCATCAATGTTGTATCAATAATTCATTCTTTTTTAAAAAATTGCTTAGTAATATTCTATAGTATGGATTTGTCATAGCCTGTTGATCTAGTCACTTGAAGGACTTTGATGCTGTTTCTGATTATAGGGTCACCTCATTTCGTTGTGCTTCACTTGATTGTGCTTTGCAGATATTGCAGATTTGTTTACAAATTGAAAGTCTGTGGTGACCTTGCACTGAACAAGTCTGTTCGGTGCCATTTCTTTAACACCGTGTGCTCACTTTGCGACTCTATCACATTTTGGTAATTTTTGCAATATTTTGAACTTTCATTATTATTATATTTGTTATGGTGATCAGTGATTTTTGACTTACTGAGAGCTCAGATAATTGTTAGCATTTTTTAGCAATACAGTATTTTTGTTTTTTAATTTTAATTTAATTTTATTTATTTTGAGAAGGAAAGAAAGAGACAAGGAGATGGGGTGTGGGGGAGAGAAAGCACACAAGGAGGAGGGGGCAGAGGAAGAGGGAGAGAGAGAATCTTAAGCAGGCTTCACGTCCAGTGCAGAGCCCGATGCAGGGCTTCATCTCACAACCATGAGATCATGACCTGAGCCCAAACCAAGAGTCAGACGCTTAACCAACTGAGCCACCTAGGCATCCCAGGTATTTTTAAATTAAGCTATGTGCACTGTTTTTTTAAGACATAATATTATTGCACATTTAATAAACTACACTATAGTGTAAATGTTACTTTCATATGTACTGGGAAGCTAAAATATTTCTTCAACTCTTGTTATTGCCATATTTGTAGTGATCTGGCATGAACCCACAATGTCTCTGAGGTGTGCCTGTACTGATGATTGCAAGTAATGATCCTATGGGCACTCATGCACAGGTGTGTGAAAATGTTCTCAATTCTCTATGATAAACCCTTTGAATTGGAACTGCTGGGTCATATAAGTGTATGCTTAACTTTTAAAGAAACGTAAAATACCTTTGATGAAAAGAAGTTTATAAATATGAATTTTGGATGTTATGATTGGTGTTTTTGTATGTCTTGCTTAATAAATTCTTCCCTTCTCTGTGGAGAAGAGAGATAGCATGGAGATATTCCCTTACATTATTATCTAAGTGCTTTGCAAATGCTTGCTTTTTCATTTAGATCTATAAACCACCTGTAACTGATGCACAGGCCTTCAAGGTCATCAGCTGTTTAAGTATTCTGGCAATATGTAGGCTATTGGTTTGGTTTTATTTTTCAGCTACTTTTCTATAAAAATAATTCTATAATAATAATTTACTGCTATTTTTCTATAATAATTTTCAATAATAATAATTTCATCTAATGTTAAAAACTATTTTAAAGGAAAAACACCATCAAAACAAATTGGAGTGAACTTCACAATATTACTGTCATAAAATTGAGTTGAATGCACAGATCTTATACACAGCTTGCTTTTTAATTGTTTTTAGTGTGAATAGAATGATAATAGATACATAGCTTTACTTTTCAAAGTAGGCAGTAAAAAACATCATCTTCCCTTTGTATTTTTTCCCAAAAAATAGTATGAATAAAACATTACACAAGTAAGAAAGTTAGCAGGAGTAGAGAAATACGATCTTGATTGAGATTTGAAACACAATCATGCAATATCAAGTTACTTGATCATTGCCCTTGAAAGAGTTATGCTGGGGCTCCCAGATGGCTCAGTCAGTTAAGTGTCCGACTTTGGCTCAGGTCATGATCTCATGGTTCATGAGTTCGAGCCCCGTATCACACTCTGTGCTGACAGCTCAGAGCCTGGAGCCTGCTTGGGATTCTGTGTCTCCCTCTCTCTCTGCCCCTCCCCCACCACTCATGCTCTCTCTCATTCTCTCTCTCTCTCTCTCTCTCTCTCTCCTCTCAAAAAATAAATAAACTTTAAAAAATTTAAAAAAGAGTCATCCTGTATGAGTTTGGTTCACCACAGCAGAATCTTTCCTAGTTTTTTTATGAAAAAATTTCATGGCCTTATTCTTCAGAATATAAACAGGCAAATGTTAATCAGAGGCTCTTTCCATGAACTATGTTGAGGGCCATTGTTGACACCTTCCCACCAGAATGTTATGGATCTTATCTTAAGCCTGTTTGGGGGTCTGTACTACTTCCTGAATACATGCTTCATGGATTCAGGCTTCTGACTCCCAACATTGACTTTACTCTGTTGGTGACAGCTGTCAGGAAAAAAACAAAAACAAAAAGCACAGACAGAAAGATTTGATGTTCCTATGAGTAGGCCTGAGTAAAACTAACCTCCTCAGCAAGACTTCTGAGGTTAAATCGGCTTTTATGAGGGCATGAGGATATGAGGACACAAGCTGGTGAAAACTGGTTTAGCTCCCAGTGGTCACTGGATATGGATGCCCGCCCTTGCCTTTCAGAAAGGGAAGGGGAAGAAAGACTGGCATCATGCTCTTTTTTCTGACTCTTCCTTTCTTCCTTCCCTGCAACCAAGTTAAGCTCACAATGTGTAACTTTTTATTTTGAAATAAGTCAGTTTTAATTTTGATTAAGTCCAGTTTATCAATGTATTTCTTTCATAGACCCTACATTTGGAATTATATCTAAGAAATCGTGCACTAACCCAAGGTCTCAAGTATTTTTCCTTTTATAGACTATGCTGTATTTTTAGACTCTCTGTTCTGTTCCTTTGATCCATCTTGATGCCAATACTGTACAGCCTTGCTTACAGTAGCTTTTGAAATCAAGAATAATTAGTCCTCCAATTTAGTTCTTTTTCAAGTTTATTTTGGCTCTTCTAGGTCCATTGAATTTGCTTGCGGATTTTAGAATCATTTCGTCAGTTTCTCCAAAAACTTTCTAAAATCCGAATTCAGATTGCATTGATTCCACAGATCAATTTAAATAAAATAGACATTCAGAAAATACTTACTTGCACAATCCATGAACAAGATATTCTTCATTTATTTTGGTTTTCTTTATTTCACCAGTGGTTTCTAATTTGAAGCACTCCGATTATACGGAACTTGTACCTGTTTTGTCAGCTTTATCCCTAAGTAGTTCTTAGTTTTGTCATTCTTATGAATGGTTTCTTTTTTAAAATCTCAATTTCTGGGGGCGCCTGCATAACTCAGTTCATTAAGGGTGCAGCTTCAGCTCAGGTCATGATCTCACTGCGATTCGGAGGCCCAGTGGAGGCTCCGTGCTGACAGCTGGAAGCCTCCATCGGATGCTGTGTCTCACGCTCTCTGCCCCTCCCCCACTCACATTCTCTCTCTCTCTCAAAAGTAAAGAAACGTTAAACGAAACTTGAAAATTTCAATTTCT
The DNA here is from genome assembly GCA_004023785.1 of Mungos mungo. NCBI lineage: Eukaryota > Metazoa > Chordata > Mammalia > Carnivora > Herpestidae > Mungos > Mungos mungo. The sequence continues at coordinate 24,166 of PISW01010992.1, forward strand.
GATCGTTCACTTCTACCTTATCAATATATACAATCATATACATTGATTTTTATGTTTCATATTAATTTGGGATTTGTTGATAGTTTGTTAAGATACCTTCTTTAATAGCAGTTACTATTCAAATGCCGAGAAGAGGATTTTCTTATTTTACCTGAACTATTAAGGATTTTCCCTTTGTCTTTTATTGTCAGCAATCTGAATATGGTTGCCCGTATTTTTGAATATGTGCATGTGTGTGTATTTATTCTGTTTTTCTCTGAGTTTCTTACATCTGTGATTCCATATCTGTTATTATTTCTGGACAATTTGTTCCTATCATTTCTTCAAATATTTCTTTTTCCCTGTTCTATCTCTTGTCCCCTTCTGGAATTTAATTATGTGTATGTGAGGACATTTGTCATTTTCTTACAGCTCTTGGCTATTTCATTCTGTTTTGGGCAGTCTTTTTTAATCTTTGTATTTTGGTCTGGGCTATTTCTTTTGACCTATCTTCAAGGTCACCGATTCTTTGACTCTGCTGATTCTACAGATGACCTCGCTGAGGGCATCTTTCCTCTCTCTACTATGTTTTATTGCTAGCGTTTCCACTCGATTCATTCCTGTCATTCCATCCCTCTGGAAATTACCCATCTGATCTTGCATGGTATTCACCATTTCTGTTTGAACCTTTACTAAATGAATCATAATTATTTAAATTCTTTTTCAGGTAATTCTAATATCTGTGCATTATCTGAGTCTTGTTGTTGATTAATTTTCTCTTAACAAAAACTGGTTTTCTTACATTTTTCATGTCACGTAGACAGTGGAGTCAGGTAAATGTTTAGTTTGGAAACGGGCCTGAGTTCTTTCTACTAGGCATTTAGCGTGAGATCGCATTAGTCTAGTTGCAGTGTGATTGACATTCCTTTTCACCGTGCTTGTCCTTGGTGCGCAAGCTTCATTAATTCTCTGCTGACACCTGGTGCTCAGCGTGGGGGCCGATTTGCTGGAGGATTTTTCTCAAATTATGCTCTGCCCTCAGTTTTAGTTCTTTGCTTGTTCTGTGCCTCAGAAAATACAGATCTTTTGCAGCTTTCGAGCAGGATTCGATTATAACTTGTACTCCAGACTTATTAGCCTAATGGTGGAGAGTAGCTAGGGACGAGGAGGGGCTTGGTTCCCTGATAGTCCCAGTCTTGGGCGGGTCCCTGGGCGCCAGGCCTGTGGTTCTCTAACTGTGGTCCCAGGCCCAGAACCTATTACTGCCTCCTTTTCATGGCAATAATTCCACCAGGGCAATTTTGTTCTCCTCCTCTCCTCCAACCAGGACACATTTGGTGATATCAAAAGGCATGTTTGTTAAAATTTTTTAATGTTTATTTACATTGAGAGACAGAGACAGAGTATGAGTGGGGGAGGAACAGAGAGAGAGAGAAAGACACAGAGTCTGAAGCAGGTTCCAGGCTCTCTGAGTCGTTAGCACAGAGTCCAGGGCGGGGCTCAAACCCACAGACCATGAGATCATGACCTGAGCCAAAGTCAGACTCTGAACAGTCAGAACCACACAGCCGGCCCTCAAAAGACATTTTTGTCTGCCAAAACTGGACAGAGCTTTAAACATCCTGCATTGCAGAGTATAGCCTACCACCAGCAAAGATTTCTCTGCCTCAAAGTATCGAATAGTGTCGAAGTTGAGAAACTTCCCTAGAGGGTAGAGGGTAGAGGGATTTTTATGTTTCTTTATTTCTGTTGCCTTCCCTCAGCTGAAATGCGTTTTCAGGAAGTCCTTAAGGACTACAGTTATATTATTATTTGTTTTTCTTTTTACCTTCTTCCCATTTAGATTAAGGCTTTTGTTTTATAAAGGAGATTAAGGTGAAGATTCCAAATAGTGTTTCTTATCCTTCTGGAGCATCTTTATTCCCAAGATATTGCCCCTTCACATGGCAAGTGCAGAGAGTAGGGTTTGCAAGAGTGATGGAAGCCCTCCCCACATCCTTCAGGGGTTCCTGCCGGGCGCATTCAGCCTCCACCTGTTCACCACCAGTTTTAGCTGAATGCTTCTTACCCCTTGGCTGGCAGGGCCCCAGGTAAGAAGTGTTCCCGTTTCATCCAGTCTCTCCCTACAGGTCTCTGTCTTCCCCTAGAATTAGGGTTAGTGGGTGCTCTGCTTCCTCAGCTCTCTTGTGGGATCAACAAAATTCATGAACTTGCAATTGGTCTGAATTTACTTTTATTTTAAAGGCAGGAGCCATGTTCTTTCCAGTTCTCCATTCTCTCTGGAAATTACACCATAATATTTCTCCATTAAAATTAAACAGCAAGGGATATACCTTCCTGAAGCAGATAACCCCACTTCAATATTTTGAAGTTTGTTTTTGACATAAAAGCATTTCAAATGACATTTATCTTCCCTCATTTCTTTTCTCCAATATTTGCTTGAATAAATAAGTAAATTAACATAAGATTAATTTTAAATAATGTTCTCTTTGTAAAAAACATCCCTTGATATTTATACCTGGTTAAGAAAATAATAATAGTATATTCATGTTTTACGGTTGTTTTCAAATTCTGCAATGTGAAAACTGATTTAACAATATCTACTAATTCTGCCTTTTTATGCATTTCATTGATCACTTTTGACACCACACATACTACTATACCATGTCTGTCACTCGGGGGTAGCTGAAAACTGGATGGCTGGAGGAATAACTCTTTGAGAAATGTTCAGAGTATCAGAAATTTCTCTATTTTTTCCTCACCTCCTTGACCTAGAAAGATTCAAAAAGAGATTGTAAAATAGATCGATAACAAACACTTTTCTCTTCCTAATGAGTTCTAAATAAACATGCTTGAAAGGAACAAGGTCGGAAAGGGGAACAAGAATGAAGACATTCTCCACAAGGTTAGAAATGAAGACATGTCTACACAAGGGTTAAAAACTCTGAATTCGTTTTCTCTTTTCGCCTCTTCTCCACTCCCCTTCCTTTCCCACATCTTCCTCCTTGTTTCACTTTTCCCAAAGACTGAACTGAAATGTTTTGATGTTCTCTGCTTCATAAGGAAAAGTAATTTCTTTTCACCTCTTTAATTATTTCAAAATCATTAATACTTCTTGTAAGTGTGTTTAAACATGAAATTGAATGCAATATTGCTACTAATTATATTTGTTCAGCTGAAATTCTCTGTGTGGGAAGAACTCACTGTCAAAAGGGGAGAATGACGAATCACTGTGGGAAGGCTGAAAATTGTCTAAATCTCTCAGAATGTCATGACCAAATTAAGGTTTAATTAAAAGCTATAAGAAAGAAAGAAAGAAAGAAAGAAAGAAAGGTCACCTGATACTGAATCCCAGAAAAACTGTTTTAGAAAATAACTCTTTGTAATATTAGAATTCAGTATTTTAGTCTATTTTCTAATCCACATGTTATAAGCTTGAATTTAAACTGTAATGGATGTTGCCTTTTTTGCAACTAGAATACTAGGAATATCCTAAGTTTTATTCCTAGAAATATTCTCTACCAACAAGTTTAATGTAATTCTCTTGACTCAATTGGTTGATAACGTCATCGAATATTCTCAGCATAAGATTAGGGCACTTCCAGTGTGGTAGCCATGCAATAAAAGCTGTGTTCTCTCCTTCTGCCCCTCTCTGTTCTCACACAAACTACAAAGCAATGAAGTGAAGAAACTAAAGGAACGGAAGATGATCATCACACTGTAGATCTCAGTAGTAGGGAACTAACTAGTTAACCCGAATGAACCAAAACAATAGTAGCTTTAGCTGTTTAAAATACAAAGTATTTTAAGGTCCATGTATTTTATTTTGTATGTTAGGGCAAGTATAATATGCAAATAAACATACATGTGCTCAATACAGGTGTATGTTGCATAACCTCTGGCATGCGGGAGAGGATTTTAAATATCTACCCATGGATAGGAAACTGTTTCTCAATAACTCCATCTCTGAAAATATGCCTATAGGAGTGAGGCTGAATATTCTATCAAGCGTTTTACACCTTGTTAATGTGAAAGTACTTAATGAAATTTTAAAATAGGTCACTGGAGATGAACTTGTTATTAAACTCCAATACTGACCGTCAGACACTAATTGGGATATGTGGGGTTTTCTGAAGTTATTAAGTATCTGAGACACATTCAGCCAGCAAAACATTTATTTATTCAACATTTGCTAGATGCCAGACACTACTGTGGGCATTTTGGAGGTATCCACCAACAAATGGATAAAAATCTCTGCCTTTAAAAACTCAAGGCTGGGGCTAGGGTGAACCCCGACAATTAGCTGCCCCACCAATCTAGCAAGACTCTGTGAGCATCTCCTTAAATTTCACAATCCAAATGCCTTGTTTGGCTAAGAGCTCACCTTAGACAAGCCCTGTGTCATGAACCTTATATTCTATAGGGGAAACTGGCAAGGTTAATATGAAAAATATGTGGCATTGTTTCTTTTTTTTTCTTAAAAAAATTTTTAATTTCATTTAGTTAACATACTGTGTTATATTAGTTTCAGGTGGAGAATATAGTGATTCAATAAATATATGGGATTTTAGATTATGATAAATGCTATAGGGTAAAATAAAGTGGGAAAATGGATAGTAAGATTTTGGGGTGGGGGCAGAAGGAAAGTTTGCAATTTCAATTCAAAACGTCCAGGGATCTTCTGTGTGGGATCTTGTGCCCAATGGTTGTTGGGCAAGCCTGAAATAGGAAAGGTAGCAAATCATGTGGAGACCAGGGGAAGGCATTCTAGACAAAGTAACAGCAAATACAAGGGGCTGGGGTACAAACTGACCTAACAGAGAGGAAGCCAGTGGTTGGAGTGAAGTGAGCAAGAGAGCTCCAGGGAATCAATGATAAGACTGGGCCCAGATCAGAAAAAAATTAGAGCACTTTGAGGACTCTGGCTTCTATTCTGCATAATATAGAGAGTTCTGAGTTAAGGATTACCATGATCTAACCTATTTACCTGTAGTGCTCTGTGACTGTCTACAGAAAAGACATTAAGGTTTCAAGTTCCAAGTAGTGACATCAGAGAGATGTCTACGACAATACAGGAAGTGAATGGATTCTGGATATATTTTGAATGTAAAGATTTGCTGTGGGTTGAATTGGAGGGAGAAAAAGAAATAAAGACATCATGGATGACCCAAGGTTTTTGACTTAAAAACCAGAAGAATAACGTTGCCATTAACTGGCAGGCAAAGGCTGCTCAATTAGTAAGCTGTTAGTTTCGAGATGTGGATTAGATATCCTTAGATGTCAAATAGTCGATTTTCTTTAAGAACGTGGATTCTCTTTAAGCCCGTTCCTCCAGTAAAAGAGAGTCTTTTGAAAATCAAAACCCAAACAGAAGCTGCCACGGCCCAAACTCACATCTCACAAAGAGGTCTCCCCATTCAAAGAAAACCAATAGTATGAAGAAATATGTGGAATCAATGAAAAAAGCTGTGAAGAAACTTGAGCAAAAGGCAAGTGAAGACAATGAATTGCAAGAGAATCACTAAAGAGAGAAGAGAAAGACATCTGATAAATAATTCTCCATAATCACTCCCAAATGAAATATATCCAGAAAAATCTCTACAAAGGCACAGTGAGGTTGAAAGGAAAGATTAGAAGACAAGAAGAAGAAGAAGAAAAGCAAACTAGACTGGATGACAGTGAGGAGGAAAGGATGTAAAGCAAAAAACATTTCAGAGGCAAAGTTGTATTAGAAGGAAGGAATACATTACAATGCAATTAGAGTAACAGTAATCAGGATTGAAGACATTTCACAACTCAGTAAGGTAAAGAACATGTGCAGAATATAAATTATGAAAATTATGTATTTAAAAGATAAAGAGGTTCAGCATTAACCTAACTGATTTTCCCAAGGTAGAAGCATGTAGAATTACAAACCAAAGATATATGGAAAAAACCTTTCCCTCACATAAACATGCATTCTTTAGATAAAAAACTTACTATTCCTTGGTGAAAATATAGACAGAAAATAATCAATACCAATAGATAGATGTGTAAAGTTTACTACAATTCAAGAATCTTAGAATATCAAGGCAGGAAAATTTAGTCATGAAGAGAGGAGAAAAAAACTTCTCTAGAAATAATCATATTACGAGAAAAGAGTGGAGTGATGTTTGTAAAGAGATCTAAGTAGGGATGCCTGTGTGGCTCAGTTGGTTGAGTATCCAACTTCAGCTTGTGTCATGATCTCACAGTTCGTGAGTTCGAGCCCCACATCGGCCACACTGCTGTCAGCATAGGGGCCACTTCACATCCTCTGTCCTCCTCTCTCTCTGGCCCTCCTGTACTCATGCTCTTTCTCTCAAAAATAAACACTAAAAAACCGATCTGAGTAGCAAGATATGCTTATATGTTCTTGACATAAATACATGAGGTGTGCATTCTCAAACATTTAAGAACTCAGGGAATACAGCATCTTGAACCCTCATGAAAACTTATTAGACCAAATCCAAATGTTCAAGACACAAATCAGAACAAAAACCCCAGGTGTGTTTGTTTCCTATTGCTGCTATCATAAATAACACTAACTTTGTAACTTTAAAACAGCACAAATTTATTATCTTCCAGTTCTGTAGGTCCAGTTCAAAATGAGGCTCCCTGGGCTAAAATCAAGGGTGAGTGAAACTTCTAGTGATTCTAGGAAAAAAAAAATCCGTTTCCTTGCCTTTTCCAGAGACTAGAAGTAGCCGACTCATCTTGGCTCATGGCCGTTTCCTCTCTTCAAATCCAGCTGTTCTGCTGGATTTGAAGAGAGTTTTCAAAACTTTCTTATTCTCACCTGCCGGCCCCCATGTTACTTCTACGGATTCTTGAGATTAAACATCTTATTGTGATGATAGTGGACCCACCCAGATAATCCAGGACCATCTCCCCATCTCAGGATCCCTAATTTAATCATATTTATGAAGTCCCTCTGCAAAGGAAGGTAGCGTATTCACAGCTCCTGCGGGATATAAGGTGGATATCTTTGGGGGCCATTATTCTGCCTCCCATGTCCGTTATGGAGAAACTACAGTAAAGGACAAGTGCAAGCACTGACTCTACCTCCTGAGGGAAATGGGATAATGTAACTGTGGGTATTCAGGCTGCCAAATACAATAGAATATGCATATGAATTTTTTTGAAATATAAAAATCATGAAATTATAAAAAATGGGATATGGAAGACATTGTATAGTAATTGCTTTAATGTTTTATAGTAGGAATTCAATAGTTAACATGTGAAGTTGAAATATGTTAATACAGGTTGCTTTAAAAACAAAAAGCTTAGATACTTTAGTTCCTGAAATATCTTGCTGTGAATATAATTTCATATATTCATTTCAATTTTCTTTTGATGAATTCAAGTGCATTTTCCTTCACATTTTTAACAAAAATAGAGTGGGGAAATTATTTAAAGTAAAAAAGCTTTATTTCTCTTTATCCTATTTTTAGTATAAATACTTGTTTGAAAAAAGCTCTAATGATTTAAAAATATTACTTTTAATGGATTTGAAACTGTTTCTTTCACTCCTGTCTATATTGTTTGCTGGTAATGATACCATTTTATATAACACATATATAATGAATGCAAAATGTATAAAATCCCCAAAGATATACCCAGCTCTTGTTAAAACTGCAATTTTGTTTTTTAAAGAAATTAAGGAGGAGATAGCTAACTTATTTTTTTAAGGCACAGATACATAAATAGCAATGATCTTTAACAAAATGTAAGCAGTACTTGCCTCTCAGTGGTGAGATTTTTGTGACCTTAATTTTTTATTTATACTTTCCTTTATTTCTCCCAGTTTCTATAACAGATGATATTGGAAATTAAAAAATATATACATGTATAGGGGGACCTCAGTGTCTCAGTTGGTTAAGTGTCCAACTCTTGATTTCAGCTCAGGTCATGTCCCAGAGTAGTGGGATCAAGCCCTACATTGGGCTCCATGCTGAGCATGGATCCTGCTTAATATTCTCTCTCTCTGTCTCTCTCTCTCTCTCTGTCTTTCTCTCTCTCCACCTCCTCTCTCTCTCCCTCCCTTCCTCTGTTTCTCTCCCTCACTTGCACTCTCTCTCTGTTAAAAAAATATATATATTATACATGTATGAAAATGAAATGTCACTACCACACACACATATATATGGACACATACATAAAACCAATAATGTACTAATGGAGATATCAAAAATCCCTACTTTATGGATATATACAAAAAAGGATAGCATAAAAATATTTCATATAAAATCTAAACCATAGCATCAAGGCTTTTTTGTTTTGTTTTGATTTGTTCCAAAATCAAATATATTTTTGATCTATTTTTTATTTGCAGTATGTTTATTATTTTTATTAAAGTTTGAATTCAAGGGAAAAGAAAGGAAGGAAATCAGGAAACTGCAAAAAGAAATGCTTCATGGAATAGGACAAGATCAAAGAGTGAAAGGGACAGATTAGCAGATAAGGAAAAAATACAGATGCATCATCGAGCTGACTCATCCATTGCTTTTGTTTTGCATTAGGATTTGGTAAAGTGAATGACAAACAGTTGTCATGAGTTAGATATTTTTATTCAAAAACCATTGGTTCATAAGTAAATTTCTATTAAACATTCCACTTAAGCTGAGATACTGGGGATGATAAACATGTCAGCTACCCAACATCCCGCTATCCGTGTGGTTCCATGACAAACCCATATTCCAACAATCCTGCTAACATGAACCATCGCAGTTCCAATCTCCATTTCAGTGACTCAGTGTCTTAACATAAAGAGATACATTCACTGAATAAATTATTATGTACCAGTTGCGGTTCCGTGGACAAGTGAATCGTCAGTGAACGAAGCAAAGGCTTATGTCCCTATGGAGCTTAACTCTAGTGGATGAAAACAGACTACAATAAAAAAATAATTTAGAATATGTTCAAGGGAGGCAGTTTCCATGGGTCATAAAAAGGAAAAGTAGAGTCATGGTGACTGGTCACGCTGGAGCAGGCGGTGAATTGGAAGGTTTGTAGCATGGAACGGGACGATCAGCAAGTGCCCCTCGAGCAAGCCTCAAGGTTATGTAATTGCTAGTCAGGAGGAAATCTGGAGGAGAGTGCATCAGTCAGAGGGCACTACTAGAGAAAGACTCCAATGTGAGAGCCTGATGGCTTGCTCCATCTAACTGTTTCAGAGTAAAATAACAAACAAGAGAATAACAGACAAGGAAGCCAGTGAGATAAGTCAGATCATGTAGTGACTTCTAAGCTAAAATAAAGGCTTCGGGTTTTAATTTAATTGATGGAAACACAGTACCAGAGTTTTAGCAGAAAAGTAACATAAATGACTAGTTATAGTAGGATCATACTGGCCCCCCTGTTGAAAAGAGACTGTGGAAGAAAAGGAGAAGAAGCCGAAGGCCTTGCATGAGACATAGTAAATCCAGGCAACAGATGATGGGGGGCTTAGTCCGGTGTGCAAGTCGCGGACCTAAGGAGAACTGATAGGGTTACGGATATGCACTGAAGAAAAAGCTGACAGGTGGGTTACATGTGCAATAGTGAAAAAGAGGAGTCAAGCATAACCCAGATGTTTTCTTTTCAATCTCGAGTAATTGAAAAGATATGGGTTATGAATTCAAAACCAGTTTTTGAAGGAGAAAGTGACCCAGTTTGGCACCTAGAAGGTGAAAGATATTCAAGGTAGCAGTAAAAACAAGTGAAATAGCTCAAAACATTGATTAGGGGCGCCTGGGTGGCTCAGTAGGTTAAGCAGCGGACTTCAGCTCAGGTCACGGGCTCACAGTTTGTGAGTTTGAGCTTCGCATCAGGCTCTGTGCTGACAGCTCAGAGCCTGGAGCCTGCTTTGGATTCTGTGTCTCCCTCTCTCTCTGACCCTCCCCCCGCTCATGCTGTGTTTCTCTCTATCTCAATAATAAATAAAACATAAAAATTTAAAAAACAGGAGTAGTTTTTTTAAGAAGCAATTTGTCACTGTATGGGACCTCACACAATTGTTTTTATACTTTTTATACTCTACTTCCAAAATTGAAGCAAAACTGTAAGTACCTAAAAGGATAGACACCTGAAAACAAGAAAGACAAGAATCAAGTTTTTTAAAGGGAGATTCAAGAACGGAGGGATATAGCCAACTATTTTACCACACGATGCTTATTTTGTCCAAAGACAGACGCTGAGAGACGTGCTTTGATTTCTACCCCGGCTCAGTTATGGCCCCTCCTTCCCCCTGCTTGCTAATCCATATTCATGTTTAGCCACATTTTACCTCCTTACCGCATGGTAGAGATTTGGGGTTGGGATGAGGGTACACGTAGCCGCCTTTTCAGTCCAATCGCCAGAGTCCAGCACTACCTACTTGACATTGTCAATCAGCCAAACTGTGAAGTGAGCATCCAGCAAAGGCACAGTCGATTGAAACAACATATATTTGAAGTACGGAATTTTCTTCCAAAACCTTAGTGACTGCCCCTTCTATTGGTGCCTGTCATCGGTCACTGCAGGCCAGCTCCACAACCACAGGGCAACCTCTGTACTTCTCTTAGGCTGATTTTAATGAAGCCCTAACCATGGCCCCCAACAAACGTGAGTCCTCATTCCTAGAAATGTCATTCATATTGTGACGAGGGATAAGGGAGACAAAGATGCGGGTCTGGGAAAGGTGGGATTTTTAGGTGCCGAAAATATGAAAGCAGGAAAATAAAAACATGGCTACCAAAACAAAGAGCAGTACCTTCAACTAGGACATTTGTGAGTCCCTATTCTGTACAGGAACCTCATCTAGATACCAGAGAGACCAAAAGTCTAAAACCGCTCTAAGCTTTTAAGGGAAGGTATAACAACAGAAATGTTAATAGGAACAAGAAAAATAAGAAGTTAATGGTATAGAACACCAGACACAGGAAACTTTTAGGAAACTGTGTTTCTGTGTTCCTTTCAACCAGACAGCTTTTCATTTCATCTGCAGGGCACAGGTGACATTAAAAATTCATTTGGTTTGAGCTCTTAAGAAGGACAGAACCAATTGAAATAAGAGTCTAAATGCATCGCCAAAAAGACATCACTTTCAGCTCTTCCTAGGCAGTTTTAGAACACTCTGCTCTTTCCGTACTCTTATTTTGCAGCAGTATTTCTTCAACCCAATAATATACTGAGCACCAAATACAATTCTAAAATCAGTGAGTGAGAGGTAAAAAATTGACCTCAACAAACAGATTGTGCCTTCTCTCTAAGAAATCATTCTTGCAAGGAAGAATGAGACACTATTTTTAAAAATCACAATTTGAAGTGAGAAATGACTCCTTTTACTTTGGCTTGAATTAGCTCTTCCTTGTTTGTGCTGTATTTTCTAAAGGTCTGGGGTCAAAATATATACATTTTTATTTTAATAAAATAAAATAGGTAATTTAATTTTAATAAAATAAACTTAAATAATAAAATAGAAGTCACGTCCCCATGACCATATTTCTTTGCTGCTTAATACAATTTCATTTTATAGGCTTGAGTATTTGAAACCAGAAATTTGAAGGTCTGTGTTGCTAAGAGACCAAGTCCTAGGTTGAAATAAAAAACGAGGCTTCTGTTTGCGTATCTGTTACTGATTGCATAGCACTTTGTGGAAACCACTTACATGTTCTGCACATCCTTTGGTTCAGAAAAATTATCTTTTAATCAACTTTCTGGCTAAAGTATAAAATGTAAAATTTTATTGTAGAGCAAGAAATGTAAGAATGTTATTGGTAAGAAGACGAAAAAAATGGCTTAAAAATTCCAAGATTATTTTGTCTGTGGCATTGTGAGCCAGACATCCTAAAGCCTTCCCTATGTTCTTGAACTGTTTTAAGATATAATTCACATACCACCCAATCACTCACCCTATCCCAGGCAGCCACTAATTTACTTCTTATCTTTATAACTTTGTCTATTCTGGAAATTTTCTATCAATAGAATCATACAGTATACAATCCCTTATGACTGGCGTCTTTGCTTAGCGTTCAGTTTCAAGGTCGACCCATGTTGTGACTTGTACTTTACTTCTTTTTATTGTTGGATAATATTCCCCTGTCTGAATATATCCCCTTCTGTCTATCCATTGATCAGTTGATGGATATTTGTGTTGTTGCCATCTTAGGCTATTATGAATAATGCTCCAATAAACAAGTTGGTATATGAACATATGCTTTCATTTCTCTTGGCTAAATATATAGCATTTAACTCTTTGAGGAACTGACAGACTGTTTTCCAGAGCAGCTGTATCATTTATATTCCTACCAGCAGTGTTGAGGGTTCCAGTTTCTCCACGTCCTCCCTAACACTTGTTATGCTTTTTGTGTGTTTTTGCTTTGCTTTGTTTTGTTTTGTTTTATTTAGAGCTGCTTAAGCGAATATGAAGTGTTATCTCATGGGGGTTGGGTTTGCGTTTCCCTGATGGCTACTAGTTTTGAATATCTTTTCATATTGTCTACGAAATATAGAAATATCTCTTCATATCCTTTTGCTCCTTTTAAATTCAGTTGTTTGTCTTTTTATCATTGAATTGTAATAGTTACTCCATGTTTTTACAAGTTTACAAGTCCTGTAACTCTTGGCATAGTTGGTTTTATTTGAGGTAGGGAAGCATCCCCTTGTTCCCATCACGCCACCTTCTCTGGGATGTACATTTTCTGTCACAAAGTCCCTCCATTTAAAAGCAAGGGCCCCCATCATAAATGTAAGTTGAGGTTTCAGTCTAAGCAAAAATTTATATCTAGGGATGAATGAACCCACTTTAGATTGCCAGAAAATAAAAGCTATGCAGCCCATTATGCTTCTCCTATTTGCAGTAGATTCCAGAGAACTTAGAGATAATTAGTTGACTGTCCCAAAGTGCTTTAGGTCTACTCAACTAGAGTGTAGTTTGTTTGCTAGAAATGGGATCTGGTTTGTGTTAGATGTAAACGCCTCTTTCCTTGTACATTTTAATCTCTAAGGCATCTCATTCCTTTCAGAAACAGACATGACAAATCTTTGAAATAAAAATACTGGAAGAAATGAAAATTTAACTTAAAGTTCCATATCTTTTAAAGAAAATAGTCACTTTTTGTTCTCTTTATGCCATGGAAAATTGAGCAGTATCCCTGAAAGTGAATTCTAAAGCTACCTGAAGTGTGTGAAATCATCAAGGTCCAAGTGTCTTCCTTCACCAACCAAAAAGAAGGCATAAAGTCTTTCAGAGTGGGAGAAGGTCAAGAGTGGATGGAGCTCTTGAATTACTGCAAGTGAGATGCAATAAATTCTATCTTTCATAGGGATCTGATGCAGCATCTCTTCCCCAATACCCGCCAGGGCCTTTCGTGATATGGGACTATCTTTCCCTATACCATAGGTAAGACCTAGGCAGGACTTCCCAGGAGATGCAGATTGTTTTTTCCAGGTCAATATCCTCTCTGCTCCTTTTAGCACCATGGATTTAACACTATCTCTTCCAGTTTCCACTTTCCTCACCATGTTATATTTTTTGTTTATTTATTTATTTTGAGAGAAACAGAAACAACGTGCATGGGAAGAGGGGTAGAGAGAAGGAGAGACTCCTAAGCAGGTTCCACACTGCTAATGCAGACTCCATTGTGGAGCTTGAACCCATGAAGCCATGAGATCATGACCTGAACCAAAACCCAGAGTCGGATGCTTAACCGACTGAGCCACCCAGGCCCCCCCTTCCCCAACCATATTATGTTTGATTAAGTATTTGATCAGCAAGTTACCCTCCATCTGTCCCACTCAGAAATGTTCACATTCTCAGAGAGCATTCTAAAAGAGGAAACCACTCCCCTCACCAGAGGAATACATTCTCATAATAGACTAGTATTCTTCTAGGAAAATTTTGGTTGACTTGTTGAACATTTTTCTGTTTTTCTGAAGATGATAGCAGGTATTTTTCATGGTCCCACTCAAATCAGAGGCAACAGTATTCTGCATTTGCTTGTATGCATAGCTTTTTCATAACCTCACTTCATTGTTTTGATCAAAAGCCACGTTGCTGGTTGAGTCCATCACCTAAAACATCCTGCTACATCACTGGTGCAGATGCATAAGCTGCTTCCACACTTAATAGGAGATTTGCTGTCATGGAGAATTGTTAAAAGAATATGTCGATTCTAGAGCAGGCTTTCAAAAAAAAAGGATATGTCTGAAAATTTTTCTGAGCAATAGCAATGTAAGTAACCTCCCAGCAGGACTACATTGGAAACTCTGGCACTAATATTAGTGTTTAACTATGTGCTTAAAGTGTGGGTTGTGTTATTATACAAGTAAAAGGTTTGTCGACATCCACTTCTGCTATTTTCCTAATGTAGAACATGGACTGTTGGGCCTGGCCTGAGGCAAGTGAAAACACACCACAGCAGTTTTGATCAAGATGATCTCATTTTCTGCAGCCTGTCTCATGGCCTCTTGGAAATCAATGTGGGCAGCTGACCAATCTGCTATTCTCTATGCATGACTTGCATAAAGAAAGGAACTCTAGGGCAGGTTCTCCACTGACTATAAACTTTTTGGAGGAAAGAATATGTTGTCTTCACATTGGTTTAATCTCCCAGTTGAAGATTTATTATTACTATTTTTTAATGAATGGGTTTCTGGCCTTTTCAAACCCACAAATCTTTTTGAAAAATAATTGCAGTCATCGAATGTAGATCACACACAAAAAATGAAAACTCATCCAGAAACATACCCACACTAGTATTTTTTTAGAGGCTTAACTCTCATGTAAGATGCTTTCAGTTGTCAGGAACAGAAAATTTAATCTAAAATGGCAGAAGGGAAAAGGAGGCTCATGAGTTATGTAGATACCAGAGCTATGCCCATTCTCATTCTTATCCGCTGGGGAATCAAAAGAAAGTTCAGTTCCTCCAAATTTTCAATTTGCATCTGAAGTTCTTCCACCCTGCTAGGACAGTCCTGGTCATGTGCCCAACTTTCAGCCAAGTGTGAAGTTTGGGAAAATGTAATTGGATTGAGTTCAGGAGGGCCTTCTCAGGAGCTCCAGGTACAGTCGGTTCATCCCTGCCTCCGTTACAATGCTTTGGTCTACTTGGAATAGGAACTCTATCTCAAGTTAGCTTAAACTGTAAAGATATTTAGTATTTCACATAATAGGAAGTTCAGAGAAAAGACACTCCCCAAGCATGGTTAAAATAAGATTCTGGCTTCTCTTCAATTCCCTTGGCTCTGCCTTCTTCCATGAATTGGCTTTATTAAAATGAGGTTGTTTCTGGACTTTTTAAGTACTGTAAACCTACCCATGGTGTTTCCAGATAGCTAAAACAGCAAATCAAATAACCCAGCAGGACAAAGAGATAGCTTTTGCTTCAACATGAAACAATTGCCTTCTTTCATGGGTGAGCCAGTTTAAGGTCATATGTCAACTCTCATCTGATATCAGTCATCAGGAGAATGTCTTGATTTGGCTTAAAGAGGAGTTCCTTGATTGGATGGGCAGGCAGGATTAACACAATTGGTTGAGAGTTGGTAACTGCTTCTGAGCTGGGGCTGGGGTTGCCTCCCCTGAGAATCCCAGAGCACACTGAGAAGGTTGAACACTTGAACACAATTTGAATTTTGTAAGAAAGAGGGAGAATAGATGGTAGATATCCAGCCAACAGTGGTTGGAACACAGCCACACCACACTGTCAGGGAACTCAGAGAAGAAGAGCAAGTGACTGACAGGCAATATGAGGACATATTATCCCCGTGACAATGCTGTTTTCTTCTTTTACTATTTAACATTTGAATAAAACCTCGTCTGGGTAAAACATGGCAACTCAGAAGTACCACTCTAGAGATGACTAGATTTCAATTTCCGAAAATATTCAGTGGAACCACCACTTACCTGATTTCAATTTTGAACCTGGCTCTGGCAGAGACAGTATCGTGATGCATCATCCAGGAAGGAAAGGAGCAGTGAAAACGGAAATAGGAGTTAAATCCATTACCTCCTTGAGTATCATGGTTCTAAAGTTAGTAACAATATAACCATTTGAATTTTTTTTTTGCTATAATCATTATCATCAGTATCATTACTGATCCTATGATATCAAAAGCTTGTTCTCACAAGTGACCACCTTTCCCCTTTTGGAACACTCTGATAAAATGAGGATAAATAAATGAATCAGATGAAGGAAGGAGCAGACCCTCATCTTGTCACTCCTTTTCCTTGATTCTGATGATTCCTGAGAAGGGACACTGGGACAGAATTTGAGAATCCTGAGGACATTGAGTGATTTTCTTTTTGAATACCAAAAATCCGAGTAAATCCTGCTTCTCTGCATTCAGTCTGCACTGACGCCCATTCTGGATGAGCATTCTTTTATCCTGTTTATTTTTTGGTTCCTAAAAGTGATACTTTCACTTCACATGAGCACTTGTTTCATATCACAATGCACTGACCGGAAATATAGTAGTCTCCCCATGGCCTCAGTTACCCTAGCCAACCACAGTCTAGCAGCAAATGAACCAACAATACGTCAAAGGTCAGTAGTAGCCTGACGCTGCATCCCACGCCTACATTATTCCCCCCACTTCATCTCAGCACATAGGCACTTTGTTGTCTCACATCAGCCCAAGAAGAAGAATGAATACAGTACAATAAGATATCTTGAGAGAGAGAAAGACCACATTCACATAACTCTTATTACAGTATATATTTATAATCATTCTATATAATTATCAGTTGTCATTTTAATCTCTTCTGTGCTTAATTTATAAATTAAACTTCATAATAGGTGTGTAAATATAAACGAAAGCATAATATATATAGGATTTGGTACTATCCACTTTCAGGCATCCACTGGGGGTGAGGGAACATACCCCTGCAGCTAAGGGAGATCTACCACAATGCATCCTGAAGCAAGAAGACAAAACTATTTATTCATTCATTCATTCATTCATTCATTTTTCAGATCAAAGCAGATTTCAGTTAAGAATTTCACCGTCTTGTCCCTGGGACCCTCCCTTTCTCCACTGATGAGTTTCAAAGGAAAAACAGGATCAGAATAAAGAAAACTTTATAAAAGGATGATAAACCCTGATTGTCCTGTGAATACTATATAGACTGACCTATTTACTAGTGGGGTTAGTGTAGGAAGACACTGAGTATAATCTTTAAAAAATATTTTAATATTTATTTATAATGAGAGAGAGAGAAAGAAAGAGATAGCAAGTGGGGGAGGTCAGAGAGAGAGAGGGAGAGAAAGAATTGGAAGCCATTGAGTGTAAACTTATCAATATGTAATAGAGACATTGGAATTCAGAGAACCAAGATGTTCTGTTCTAAGTTATTCTGTTATTTTATTACTTAGTGACAGCAAACTCATTGGATAAACCCAATCCAATAGTGGAAAGATTAGGTTGGTATAATTTGTAAATCTAATATTGTCAACTTTATCTCAAATACAGTTCCTTTAATATAAGAAAATAAAGAAAATCAAACTGGTATTTATTACAGATCAGATACTCCACTAGGTAGTATTTTCATTTTTCTTTATATCCTCATTTGACTGAAATTCATGCTTTTCCTACTGTCTTCAACAAAGCAAAGTGTTCCACTATGAATTACCAGGCAAATAGAGCCATCAGTTCGGGAGAGGAATGGAAAAGACAAGCACAATTATTAAACACCTAGTCTACACTTGGCACTATCCATGGCAAATACAATACATTATTTCGCTGTCCCTACTTAATAGACAAAATAATCAAGACTTTTAAAGGCTTGATAGTATGCTCAAAGGCTCACGTCTGTGCCTGGAAGAGAAAGAAGCCAATGCCAGGTGCACTGACTCCAAGACCATTCCCACTTCACTACACCACGAAACAACTTGCACTAAATCCAAATACACCAACATGAACGTGTTCTTACCGGAGCTAAGCTATTAGTAACTAGGAGTACCATTTTAAAAAAATACAAGGTTAGGGCGCCTGGGTGGCTCCGTTGGTTAAGTGTCCGACTTCAGCTCAGGTCATGATCTCGCAGTTCGTGGGGTCAGGCCCCATGTCAGGCTCTATGCTGACAGGTAGCTCAGAACCTGAAGCCTGTCTTCAGATACTGTGTCTCCGTCTCTCTCTGACTTTCCCCCCTGCTCGTGCTGTCTCTCTGTGTCTCTCAAAAATAAATAAAAAACATTTAAAAAAATTTTTTAAAATACAGGTACAAGGGCACAGTTAAAGACAAGAACATGGGCAAGGCATATGTTTTTATATAAATTGAGGAACACGTGATGCCTTGTCCTCCACTAATACGTGTTCCGAGAGAGTGGTGTGCGTGTAACCTGAGAATATCTGGGAAAGTAGTTTCCAAAATGCTCCACCGCCTACATTTTCACAAAGGAGACATGTAAACAACAAAATAGAAAGCAAACTCTGAATCCTGCAGACAAACATACTTCTTCTGCACTCTTCTATTTCCCTCTGTAATCTGATATCGGGTTTGATTTGGCTCACATCTACATACGCTTGTGAGTGAACATAATTAGGGGCTTGTATTGCATGTAGTCCTCTTGTGTGAAATGCACACCCCTTGTAACATTGAACTACTATCAATGTGTATTTGTTATGAATTAAAGATTTCCGTTTTTCTCTTTCTATCTAATTAGTAAGTGTGACCCTGAGGTCCTCTCCTGGCTAGAGTATAAGCTGTTCTTGAGACTAATCAGTAAGTGTAACTCTTACTAAAGTAACCCTTTACCTCTTCAGGGCTGTGAACAGCTTATCACTTTGTTACTCAAAGCCTTTTATCAAAATTCTAGCTTCCTTCACTGTGGAGAATTCCTTCAGTCAGTCAGCCTGATAGCATCTTTCTTTATTGCTACAAATGTGGCTGGGTAAAAATAATTGCATGTCAGAACAAACAGAAACTTTCCATTGCCCTCATCTTGTCAAAAAAGTACTTGAATTGAGTTTTGAAAACCAGCATATGATTTGAAAAATAAAAAAGTCCCTTTTTGATATGGCTTTTTCTTTGCCTTTGATCTATCAACATTTATTGAAAAAGAACAGCATGCAATGTCCAGATTTTTGGCTGGGCATGTTAATGAATAGTTTGCAGATTTCCCAAATTCTCTAGGTTTTATTTTTCAAAATCTGTAAATAGCTACTCTCATCTAGCTATTTGACAAACATTTCCAAATATTTTTGTGAAATATCAGAGCCTGCATCTTGAAAGGGGGAAAAATTTCTCTTTGAACTCCTCTAAAACTGAAATACAGAATTTTACTGCCATCTCATAATTGGAACAAGAACTTATTCTTTGTACTTAGCAAAATCTTATAGATGTGTCAGGACTACTGGTAAGGTAGGAAGCATCGGGGTCCCTCTTGTTTAATTATTCTTCCTACAGACTGGATTACATTTCAGGGACTATCAAACTGGACTCCATCTTATTGTTTTTTTCCCCAGTAGTTGGAAAAGTAGAGTGAATAAATAGAGGGAAAAAACGAGGAACATTCCAACATTGATGACAGTGGTTTCCAGGACGTTCAATTTCCCATTCTCACTTTCCACTGTATATACATCTTTTATCTCCTTAGTAGTCTTGCAATTTCTCTCATCATTACAACTTCTATAAAATCTGGTTATTCTCCCAAGTACTAGCATGGGATCCTGTTCAAAGATGAGTAAGGTACCGATCTGGCCAGGGCAAAGTCAAACATGAATATTTTTTAGCCAGTGATTTTTCATGCTTTTTATAAAATCGATAACAATGTCAACAGTGTTTGAAAAGTTAAGGGATGCATTAAAAATCTTTTTTTATTCTTTTAGAATTTCATTGTTTCTCTCCTTCAGTTTATTTGATTTGCTTTTTTTTTTATAAAAACAACCAGTAATTTAATAGAAGAATCAGAAAATATAGACAAGTAAACTGAGAAAATAAGAAATACATTATCTCACCTATATAGAGACATGTTTAATATCATATGGTATATGTTGGTCAGATTTCCTTCTATACACATATATACATATATAATTTACATATCAATTTCTAAACACATTTGTGCACACACACATAATTTAAATGGATCAAATTGTATTTGTATTCAAAGATTTATCTTTGACTGTGAGATCCATTTTATACAATATTTTTAAATGCCTCTATAGTTTTTAACTTATAAATGTAAATGTATAGTCATCACTTAAACAATACTTTATTGTTGGTCCTCATATTACGTAAAATGTGCCTCTCTTATAAATAATTCAGGGCAGCCATTATTGATGAAAATTAATTTGAAATTAAAAGTAAAAAAACTAAAAAAAAGTCTTGAAGAACTGACAAAAGTTATTTTAAAGCATAAAAGTATGAAATCTTTTTTTTTT
>PISW01010993.1:0-42500 GCA_004023785.1 Mungos mungo
ATCTTCCGCTGCGCACCTCACCCCGGGCCCCCCACCACCCGCCCCCGGCTGTGCGCCCCCTCCCCCTGCTCCCCGCACCTGCCCCACGCTGTCCCGCACCTGCTGCGGCTTCCTGGGGGAGGGAGGGGCGCAGAGAGCCGGAAATGAAGCCGGGAAGAGCGAGAGAAGGCTGACCGTCTCTTTTCAGCCTCCTTCTTACTTTGGAATCTCATTTCGTGGCGTTTTGGGTTTTTTGTTTTGTTTTGTTCTTTGAGACCACTGCGCCCCCTGTCTCGCAAACGAGGCAGTTCACATCCACGTGGTCCCTACAGTACCGAATCTTTAGGAGACAAGAAATCATGATTATAAATCACGAAAGGAATCCCAAGTAGCAGGCTCACGGTTGGGGGTGTAGCTCAGTGGTAGAGCGCGTGCTTAGCATGTACGAGGTCCCGGGTTCAATCCCCGGCACCTCCACCAGTTTTGAGGTGATGTGCCTCCTGTGATCAGAACACCTGCCCCCCCCCCCCCCCCCGTCAGCCCTGGTGCCTTGTTGCGTTTGCAGCAGAAAACCACTGACCCCGTTTCCTTCACGTCTGTTGAGTTTTGTCAAATTCTTGAATTTATGAAGTTCTTGGAGCAAAGAACATGCTGCAGGTGTAATAGCAGAAAAGGATCGTCCCGATTTTATTTTTCCTTCCGGCCTTGCCAACAGCACGTGCTTCGCCTCTCTGTGGATCACCAGACATGGAAGTGGGGGCCCAGCTATACCTGTGGGATTTCACCCACACGAGGGGCAGCACTGCTCCCCGTCAGCGTTGGTGGTGCCTCCAGGCCTCCGCTGTGACGGTGGAGGCAGGATGAAGCTCGGCCGGTGGGAGGGACCAGAATCTCAGCCTCTTTGCTGAGATAGTGTGTGAGATTAAGCATCTAAATAGCTCTTCTTCCAGAAAACTTCAATCGAAATAAATGACACGTCAGGCTCCTTGTAGACATAAATTTGACTAAAGGACCAAACAGACCAGCATCCCACAAGGAACACCTGCGTAGCTTAGCCAGTTCCCAAATCAAAGCTGATTTGCCCAGGCCAGAGCCTGTCTGAAATATTAGTTGAACACATACTATAAGATGGAGGGAGGAGAGACAGCCGTCGCTGTGAAACTGATTCATTTCTAGGGATTATTTTTCATCTGGAAAATAAACTCTGTAATATGTATTGTTCAGAGATTTTTATGATCGGTACCACCTATTTGAGTCTCTTTAAGGTATTTTGTGGTCAAACAGGTTTAAAGTTGTTTATGACAAGGCACGGATGTCATACCACTGTGTAATGCTGTGATGAAGGTATTAGTCAAGGCACTCAGACATGGAGGGAAATAGAGAATTCAGTAGTGAGTAGTAAGGGATAAAATTACCTTTCTGTATCTTGATAGGATTATGCTTCTGGAAATCGTCTTTCAAAGTGGAAAAGCTGCTACAAATAGAGAATTTAGAGAAACTAGTAATAAAATGAACACAGATTCACACACAATAGTTCTTCTACATCCAGCCTTTGGAGGTTTTTGGATAGCCCCTCATTCTCTTGAAAGCTGGCAAATGAAGGGAAAGAATCAAGTATTTCTCTTATATGGAACATTTTAGAGATGAACATATAGTTGAAAAAGGAAAGATTTTCTCCACAGAAGAATTACAGCTAATAAATGCAGGAGGAATGATTAAGATTACAGTCAACAGTTGACTACTGATACTGCTCTCAGGCATCCGGTTGCAATCATCAAGGGCTGCTGCAACCATGAGGAAATAGTGATTATTTTTTTAAACATTTTATTTATTTTGGGAGAGAGCGCGAGCGAGCGCAAGTGCACATTCATGTGGGGGAGGGGCACAGAGAGAGGGGAAAGAGAATCCCAAGCAGGCTCCACACGATCGCCATCAGCAGAGTCCCAGGGGAGGCTCCACTAACTTGGAGATCAGACGTGAGCTGAAATCCGGAGTCCCCAACTGACCCACCCAGGTACCCTCACGGGATATTAATTATTTTTAATTGCAGCTACTTGGGAAACACCAGATTCAAGGACATCACACCCTCGTCTGTCCCCTGGAAACAGGAGATAAACTTCCCGTATGAAGGGAGTTTCCTATACTAAGAAATAAAAGACATCCTTACCAAGAGAGACAGGGGTTTTAAAACGGAGACAGCTGTATAAATAAACCTTGTTCTTCTTTTAGTAAACCTGCCTCAGCCCGAATTCCCCTTAAAGTCCCTTACTAGTTCAAGTTCCCAAACATCCGGGTGCTCTATCCTGTCAACAACTCTCTTTGTCTAAAATACTTCACCGTATCATTATTAGGCCTCTTTTCACCCTTTTAATCTGCTTCAAATCTATTTAAATCTTAGTCCGGTAAGACCTTTGGATGGAGGGAAATTCCCTTCTCTCAGTAACTTTAATATTTGAAGAAGCGCCTGCCAAGGGTTAAATAAGAAGGGTCTATAAAGTGGAGATGCCGGGGATCGAACCCGGGGCCTCATACATGCAAAGCATGCGCTCTACCACTGAGCTACATCCCCACGACGCGAGCCGTCTTCTTCCCTTAAGCGGTTGGCCCAGGGTCCTCCCTGACGTGTGGCGTCCCCAATCCGCGGTCACAGCGGCACCTGCGGGCAGACTTAACAAGTGCTTATTACATAACCCATCACCCGGGGCTCCCTGCGCTTGCCCTCAGAGCGCGGTTTACACCTGCGGATTTGTTACTTGACTACATTTGCTTCCTTCTCCACTAGGGTGACGGAAGAAGGGCCCTGCGTGTCCTTCCCCAGCCCCGCAGGCCGACAGCGCCGGAGGGCGGCGGCGAGCTGGGTCCCGGAGCCGGGCCGCCGCGCAGAGGGCCGTGCGGCGAGGTGCGCGGCGGAGAGAGGACGGGGAAACACGTGCACGGACGGCCTCAGGGCAGCGTGGCGGGTGCTCCGACCGCCACCGAGCGGACGGACGAGCCGCGCGGCCTGCGGGAGGCCCGGCGCGCGCCTGCGGCGGGGGGCGGCCACGCGCCTCGGATCTCCGCCGCCCTTCTGCGCGCGGCCGGCGGGCGGACGCGTGGAGCCGCGGCCGGAGCCCCGGGCCCGCACGGGGGCGCGCCGGCCGCCCTCCCCCGGCCCGGGAGCGGGGCCGCGGGGCCGCAGCGGGGAAGGGGGAGAGACTCGCGTGCCACCGCTCCTGCGGGATCCCCGGGCGCGGCCGGATTCTTAGAGATTCGGCCTCGGGGCTGAGCCCCGCCACGTCTGCAGGTGTTCGGAGGCTCGGCCCGCGGACTGCGCTGCCCGCCGCCCCTGAATCCCGTTCGTGATGGGAATCGGGGCTGCACCTGTGGCCCAGGAACAGGAGTCTTGTTTTGTTTTTGTAATTTTGGTCATAATTTCCCTGCGCGCCAGTCGCCACCGGCGATTGGATAGTCGAGTCAAGTCCCCCCCTCCCCCCGCTCCTTCCCACGTGACATGCGAGGCAGGCGTGAGGTCCTCGGTTGACCCCTGGTCTGTCCCCTCACGGGACGTCTCTACCTGTAGACGAGCGTTATTTCGGCCTTGTGCTGTTCTTAGTCTGTTTTCAGTCATCTTTATCTCCTTCTTCTCTTCGAATGGCCAGTGATGGATGATCTAATGTTCAAGGGCTTTCAAATATGGAGAGACGCATCTGCGTGGTTTGTACATTAGGGCACAATTCATGAAGTCTTAAAAATCAACATTTGTAAGTATTTGCACACTACTCTCACAGTAGATTTAAAAACTAAACTCAAAAATTAGATTTCCCTTACACGCAAATATTTATAAAAACCCAGGCCTAAGACGTTATATTATTTTATCTTTAAACGTTGGACACACGCTAGTCCTGTCTTTAGTCCTGTCTTATTGCTGGTAAATGCTGTCCTAACGTTGCATTCTGTAAGCAGTGGTTCCCGGGTTTCCCCGGGTATTAGCATCCCCTCCCGGTCTTGTCAGAACACAGGTGCTGCGTCCTGACTCACCCTGACGAGGGGGGGCCCGAGAATTCGTGCTTTTAGCAAGATCTCAGGTGACGTGGATGCTCCGATCCAAAGACCATGCTGTGAGACCCTAAAACCCTTTCTAAAGTATGAAAACCTGGATTTATATTTGAGTCGTAAGCACCTTTCTTACAGTTTTTATTCCACAGGATACAGGTTTACTCACCCAATCTCCGGAGGGGGCTCCTTCTTGGGCTGAGACTGACTCACACATTGCGGACAGTTCCAAGCCTGGGACCTGAGATCGAGTGCACCCTGCAGGATGACTCTGTCCCCGTCCTTTACCCAGGGTTTTGTCCTGTCCATCATGACATTTCCCAGAGGGTTGCTGTCGCTATCTGTGGGTCAAGCTTCCGTCATGCCAGCCTTTCCAAAGGCCTCATGATCTGAATGATTTCTATTCATGGTCATTGTTAGGATAAAAGCCAACTCTGCACCTGCTTGTTGTGAGCTGGCCCGGGCAGATTAAAATGAATCTAAAGCCTTTAGCCTTTAGTGATATTGATTTACAAACATTTTCCTTCTGACATCCAAGACCTGTGAAATTCACATAATTCTTGCAGAACAAAGCATAACAAAATACATTTTATAGAAACCTTGATGTATATTCATAAAGGAAGGTACTTTTGCAGCTCAGCGCCCCTGCAGTTCTGGGGGTGTAGCTCAGTGGTAGAGCATATGCTTTGCATGTATGAGGTCCTGGGTTCAAGCCCCAGCATCTCCAGCCTCTTGCTCATAGCACGCCTTCTTAAAAACCACTACATCTTGAAGTAGGCATGGTTTATAGTACTTTTGACAATTCTGAGCAATTTATGGGCCCAGCACGCTTCCGCTGCGCCACTCTGCTCGGCCCTATTCTGAGCAATTTAAACTTAAAGCAACTAAGTCAGATTTCATTCTAGTTGGGAAGTCAAATGTGCTGGTGAAGAAAATACTTGTCTTCCACTGCCAAGGGCACAGACCGATGCTCTATCCCTCTTTGAATGTGGCAGAGGGAGGGGTAGGGGAGATTAGGCTGAGACAGCAGACAGGTTGGTGTTTCCACTTTGCTTTGTCAGCAACTCTTTGACCTTTGTCATCAGTGCTTCTACCTTTCCGAACCAAAGAAATAGTTTATTTCTCATTCCTTCTATAGCTGAATTCAACCACTGACGAGAAAGTTCACCACTGGTATAAATGGGTAAATGCATGACTACCGTCTAATGAGTGGGCTCCTAGAAGCTGAGAATGTAATGAGGAGAAATTGTAGGCCAAAAAGAGTCTTCAAATAGAAGAGGGAAAAGAGACTTGGTCAGAAATCCATGCAGAGAGGGAACGGTTTTATTAGCTTCTCCTTGGTCCTTCTTGTAAAGTAGAAAACACTGCTGTTACCAACTATCATCAGGGACATAGGCTAACAGTGTTCTCTACAAACATAGGTTGAGAAAATCTGTTCTTGGAAGTCATGTCAGTGAGAATAGAGTATCCTGATTACATAACTGCTGTGGCTCAAATGACCTTGGTTTTGACAAAACCTTTGCTCTGACTTTCACATAGAAACTCAGACTCTATTTCCAACCACTTTCCAGGGTCTCAGTAAGGATTTCCAGGAACATCTTTTAAAATTTATCATAACTTTATAGTTTTCTTTATTATCTGTTTAGAGAGAGAGCAAGCACACGCCAATGGGAGAGAGGGGCAGAAGGAGAGAGAGAATCCTAAGCAGGCTCCACCCTCCAGTGTGGGGCCTCATCCCTCAACCCTGGGATTACGGCCTGAGCTGAAGTCAAGAGTCAGTTGCTCAGCGGACTGAGCCGCCCCGGTGCCCCTTTAACTCTGTTGTCTTAAGAAAACAATGTGAGTCCCATTCTCAGGCCTGACTGATGTTGCCACTTTATATACAGCCCTGCGTTGCTTTGATTCTATAAAACACTGTTTATATTATATTACATATTATATTTAAAACTTAAACTCGACCCTAGCCCACCAAATCCTGTAACTAGGCCTCCTGCTTTGTTTGGCCAAAGCCTGGACTTCTGTTTGCTTTTCCCCCGTTGCCTGAGCAAGGATTACGTTCATCTTTATGTGTGAAGTTTGAGCACTTGTAATTTGTTTAACATTTCCTAATACAGAAGCTAAAAAATAGATATGGTACATTAAGAAACACACACTGTTTTTAAATAAAGTAAAAATTAATGTTCTTTTTTTTATTTTTTTATGTTCTTTATTTATTTTTGAGAGACAGAGCGAGACAGCGTGAGCAGGGGAGGGCCAGAGAGAGAAGGAGACACAGAATCTGAAGCAGGCTCCAGGCTCTGAGCTGTCAGCACAGAGCCCGATGCGGGGCTCAAACCCACGAACCGTGAGATCTGACCTGAGCTGAAGCCGGAAGCTCAACCGACTGAGCCACCCAGGTGCCCCAAAATTAATGTTCTTGAACTTTCTATAGGGAATGCCTACTTAAGACACCAAAAGAATAAAAAACCTACATAAAGAAAAATATTGGTTCACTTGGCTAGGTCATATTTAGTATAAAGACGCTGGAAGAGGTTGGCCGCCACCAGCCCAGGGCAGCGGCTGTGGAGGACGACCCAACCAACACCTGACTGCAGACTGCCTTCCTCAGGAACGGTGAGGAAAGAAACTCCTGTGTCCGTGGGGTTTCGGGACGGCAGCCCCAGCCGGCTGACCCAATTCTAACTGCGCCCAGGAGGCCGTGTGACCCTTCCTCCCTTCACACGGGAGGCTGAAAGGAGAGCCGACGTTTGCTGGATACATGCCGCCCTCGGCATCCGCTCCCACTGTCTGCTGCTGGGTTAGAATATGACAGTCTGCCCTGGAGGGCCTGGAAAGCTACAAAGTATATGTCCCCCTCCCCCTGGCACCTAGGGATCTGGATACAAACGATGTTAAAACAACCATCAGGCACACTTCTCTGAGGTTTACAAAACAGAATATCATCCTGCTCAGGGTGGCGGTTTTCCCCTGGCAAGCCAGACTGTGGACACTGCCTTCTCCGTAGCAGTGTTCCAAGCCCAGCCTCTGTAGCCCAGGAGAGAGAGCAGCGACCGAGCGCCGGCCATCACCCACATCCCCGTGTCCAGTCACCGCCTCTGAGTGGGGAGGAGTTCCAGAGAAGGCAGCCGCCTGAGCTAACGCTGTGGTCCCAGCGGCATGTCGCTGGGCCTCCGCCGTGGCCTCACTAGCTTCTCTTGTAAAGTAGTTCTGTAGATACATGTATTCTTATAGTCACAGAAAAGCACAAACACAGTCTTACGGATATTTCTTGGAGTCACACTTGAAGGTCCGGTCTAAAGTCTGTCTCTCAATCACTTCTGCTGACTTCATACTAATCCTGTTTCCTGTTTTTAAATCCTTCATGCTTATGGCATTTAGAGTGCTTCCTGCTTCCTACACTGAACTCTGAATTGTGCTTCAGATTAAGAAATATCAAAATGAATAATGATAGCAACAGGTTATAAGCTATTGGATACAATTACAACCGGTGAATCCATACAGATACGTAAGTCAATGAAGAAAGAAATCATCTTCTTCTTATAATAAGAAAGCAAATTATAAATGTGGAAAGAATGATGGATTTAGAAAATCACCATTAGGAAATCATTACATTAATAATTGATTTAGGCAAGGATCATCAATGAGTGATAAATAGGTAAAAGTTGAATGAGAACAGGACATTTACATAGTCTCAAAGTATATCCTCAAAAGATACTTATCAATGGCCCCAAAAAAAGTAGTTATGGAGAAACCTGGAAGACACCATCATAAGCAAGTGACCAACATTAATATTAGCAGGAACGGGACCGCTGACATCGTATGTCCACTGATGTGACGCACTGAAAAAGACACATCAGTTGTCTTGTATTCCTGCCCTAAATATACAGAGCCTGAATTGTGGAGAGACAGCAGACTAACCCAAATTATGGAATTCATTACAAAATAACTGGTCCATACTCTTGAAAAATGCCAGTGTCATAAAAGAGAAAGTTCACAGGATAAAGATTAAAGAGAACGACAAACAAATTCAGTACATAATCAAAGATTTTTGCTAAAAGGGGCATTGTGGGGGGAGGGGGACTAACATCAGCAACATGGCTGTTAGACCCTCCTTCCTCCAACAAACACCCAACACGCGGACAATTCGGCAATAATTCACAGACTCCCTTTCCGAGAAATCGGGGACTCAGCCCCGGACTGTAAACCCAGGCTCGCTGAAGCGGAAGGAGGATCCGCACAGCCTCCCATGAGACCCTGCCCTGGGCCAGGGCCATTCAGGAAAAGACCTTCTAACTCCCAGCTTCACACAAGGGAGGGGAAGGGTTGGTCTGTCCACTCAGATCCCCAACGTTTCCATCAGGGCCCCTCAGACAACTGGTTTGTGTCTTGCCCGTCTTGGGGCTCTGACACATCCGTCACAGTCCGTCCACCTGCAGGAGCCTGGGCTGGTGGAGGCATTCATCCTCCCTCCTGCTCTGCACAGACCACGAGCAGACAGAAAAAAATCTCAGCTCCAGTTTCCCCCCGGGGAGGAAAAGAGTGATTTATGTGAAGCCCCAGCTTTTCTGGGCTTCCCACAGCTCCGGCGCCCATGACCAGTCCTATTGGTCTGACGGGGCTGGCACAGGCTGCTCACCCCCAGGACAATGGAAGCAAGACCTGCCCACCCGACCCCAGCCCCGGGCAGGCAGACAAAGACCAAACTGCCCACTGCGGAGGGGAAGAGTTGGTCGATGTCGGGGCCCCTCCAGCCAAAGAGCCTGCGGAGGAGATTCCACTGTGACGG
This sequence comes from Mungos mungo, assembly GCA_004023785.1. Taxonomy (NCBI): domain Eukaryota; kingdom Metazoa; phylum Chordata; class Mammalia; order Carnivora; family Herpestidae; genus Mungos; species Mungos mungo. The sequence continues at coordinate 8,798 of PISW01010993.1, forward strand.
CAAAGCCTCCGGGGGGAGCGGATGTAATCGCAAAGCCGCTAGCCTTGTCTAGGAAGGCGCTACCCTGGATAACGGTTGGCCCTCCCCCCCATTTGAGGATCAGGACAAAAAGAACATAGGTCCTGGGAGACTGGGGTGCAGTTCTGTGTGGCCTTTGGGACCCTGCTTCCCCCTGCTTGAAAATGTGTGCGCTTGACTGCCTGACCTAAGTGGGTCAGAGACTGGAGTTAGTTCTCCTATTATTCATGCCTCTTGGTGATTGTGGTTTCAGTAAATGGGCAGATTTTCTGGTTGAAACTCCCTTCCTGGTTAGAGGCACCTTACTCACAGACTATTGTTTGAACCTTTGAAGAAAAATAGCCTTGTCATAAGCTTCGGTTAACATTACACTATGTACGCAAAATAAGACCCCCGCTGATGTATTTTGAGTGATGAACTATGTTTTTTATTCTTCTGTATTGTACCTCATTCCTGTCTTTGATTTTCTGTTCTCTCTTCCGTGAAAACAATGATCTTTTCTGAAACATGAGATTCCTAAGAAGTTACAATGTAATCGTTAAAAGAAAGATGTAATCACCTGTGGTATATAAGACACCAAGTTTCACAGTACAGTGTGGTCTCTTCCACCATTCACGCTGTCTGTGTTCTTTCTTGTAGATATTTCACCGACACCAGCCCCCTACTCAGAGACCCTGAGACTCTGGTGCGTGGGCTGGTCTCCCGCAGGTCGAGGCCCCCAGAGTCTCTGGTTGAGCTGATTAGTGGGAGTCTTCACCTACATTAGGCCATAAAGGTTGAGAGAGGTTAGTGTCTGGTCTACCGTACAGATGCCAACTCAGAGAGTCCAAGAAAATGGAGAACCAAGTAAAGATGCTCCAAACAAAAGAACAAGAGAAACCTCTAGTACCTGGTGCTAATGAAATGAAATTGTGTGATTTACTTGTGAAAAAATGAAAAGTAACTCTAATAATGATGCTCACTAAGGTCAAGAGAACAAGCATAAGCCAAGCGAGCATCTTAACAAAGAGACAGAAAATGTCAGAAAGTGCCAAACAGAGGGGCGCCTGGGGGGCTCAGCTGGCTGAGCATCCACCTTCAGCTCAGGTCATGAACCTGCTGTTGGTGAGTTTGATCCCCATGGCAGGCTCTGTGCCGACAGCTCAGAGCCTGGAGCTGCTTCGGATTCGGTGTCTCCCTCTCTCTCTGCCCCTCCCCTGCTCGCTCATTCATTCTCTCATTTAAGTAAATGTGAAAAGGAATAATTAAAAGCAAAATAAAAGAATGAAATCTAAATTAGCATAGTCAAGTCACTTAAAGCTCCCGTTTGGTTGATGATAGGTTGAGGACGGGCTTACAGACTTTTTTGCCCCAAACTCCATGCTCCTTTCCTTCTGTGCATAGTCAGTCATTTAAATGCCAGCCTTATCCCTGGACTTACACGTACACAGATTTTATTTTTTTACAATAACAATTTGATCCATTGAATGAATACTACTTTCTCCAGAGAGAGGAAAGTGTCTCTGGATTAAATTCACTTTTTAATTTATTCCCAGTGCAGAATCTTAGGAGTTCTTTGCACCATTAAGAGACCCACTCAACTTTTTGCTGAGCTTCAGAAGACTACAAGGCTCCATTAAGGCACCTCTGACAACCCTTCTTGGAGCTCAAAAACAAGACAAAACAAACTGAGAAGACTTGACCTTCAAATTCTCTTACGTCAGTAGGTAGGAACATCCAATAAGAGACAGAATGGAGAGTCTAAATTTCCACAGAAGACGCCCCGTTAGCACAAATGGCTGCCCGCCAGCACATAGTGAGTTCGCCCATTAAGTAAAGAGAGAAAGAGGGAAGGATTGCTCCTCACTGGCCTACAATTAAGCAAAGGGAATGGATGTAGTGACTTTTTTCTGCCAAAGTTTACCCTAAAAACATCTTGAAAAGGAGTCATTTGCCAGCAATACCCCTCTGCCTGCCTCCCCTGGGATTTTCAGAAATAGGCTCTTCCTCAGTTTGGAGGAATTTTTCCCCCTTAAAACCTGATGCCAATTCCCTTTGATTATTTCTTACATATACGCTTTCTGTACCTCTGGTTACGTTGCTTAAAATCTTTTCTATTTTAAGTCTATTCCAAAAAGAAAACAATAAATAGCCCAGGAAAATGAATCTGGAATTGCACAATTGTTTCTCGTAGGCACTAATTTTTCATAATGATCACGTGTTCATGTCAAATCCTACATGCACTGTGGCTGCTTTTAGTATAAAATTAAAACACCCCAATATGGAAGGTAACAGCCAGTCAGGGCTTAGTGCCCCCCCTTTCCAGCCTCATTTCTCATCTTGCTCCTGGGGACCCTCTCCCTTCAGCCACGTTGATTTTCCTTCAATCCTACTTGCTTACCCTGTTTCCTCTGCCTGGATGACTCCACACTCTGACTCAATTTCCTACATTTCTTCCTCTTCTTTGCAACTCAAATCTCTGCCTCTCTGACTTCCCTGATTAAATGCAATTTCTTGCATATGTTCTCCTAAATCCTAGCCATTATTTTTGTAGCATTCATACCTGTGACATTATATGTCTCTTTGTGAGTATGTAACTGATTTCTGTCTTCTCCTCTTTCCCCACTAAGCTCTTACTTACCTCCTTTCCACATGTTGGGTGAGTACGTGTACAACATGTTTTTTTAAATAAATGAAGAATGAATAAATGAGCTTCATAACTGTCAGCTAAAAAGACGAAGGCAGATCTACTTCCTGAGACCAGCTCTGGGGGTTGTTTGTACATGGAGAACCCCTTCCAGAACTCATTTCCATGATCTCAGATGCAGAAATAGAACTTCTGGAAAGTGGCATGCTGGCCCAGTCGAGGCCACTTTGACCAGATGTCTGCCTCTGGTGGCCTATTGGAAGTCGATTTAGGAGAGGCACTGAGAGTCCTATGGAAAGTGACATCAAGAAGTACAATGCGTCCCCAGAACATCTGATGATTGCTTAACACCAGCTTTGCTTTAACCTATTGACTTATGAAAGCCAACGATTTTCCCCCCAGTGGTTCCTGGACACCCAAGAACTTAAGGAGGTCAATGAACATCTTGAAAGAATATACAAAACTTGCCCGTATGTCTGTTGGCTTTTTGTTTTGGGTAGTGGTCACAGGCAAGTTTTCATCAGTTAATCTAATGAGTTCATGTGTCATGCGATTCAAAGAACTATTATTCTAAACCATACTGGATACAGTTTGAATTTATACATAAAATCATTTTATATGCAAGGCCATGAAGTTCAAGTGGGAAATACCAGGCTTAGCCCTGGCTGGGTAGTCATGGACTAGCTATGGTTTGGGCAAGTTACTTCACTTCTTCCCGATGCTGTTTTCTCATCCACAAAATGTGCATAATGATGCCTGCTTCTGAGGATTTTTAGGGATTTAAAGGTTGGTGAGAAAACACACAACATGCAACATGGTAAGAGTTTAATAAGTTGCAACAATTTTTTAAAATCGATAATGACGTAATATGGCTTGGAGTTTGATAAGCCAGCAGAGTGTATTTTTAAATAGCTCGAATGAACTCTTTTTCAGTTTTATTTTAGGTCTATGATTGATCCCAAAGCCACACTAGGATCACAGGATAAGCCAGCGGCAGAGAGCCCGTCCCCGAGAATGCACGTGTGACGAGAGGGGGCAGAGACTAGAGCTCCAAGCAGCAGATCTGAGATGGAGATTAGAGATGATTTCAGACTGAAAAACTGGAATAAATGGCCAAAACAAGGAACCTCGCAGGCCCCGCTGGGAGTCGAACCCAGGATCTCCTGTTTACGAGACAGGCGCTTTAGCCGACTAAGCCACGGAGCCGCTGCGCGCGGGGCGGCGGGACTTCGGGGATCAAACCGCGGGGGCGGGGGAGCCGCGCTGCGGCCGGGATCGCGGGGGCGGGGGCTCGCGCGGGAGACCCCGGGGTGTAGACCCGCGCCTGCCGACACCACGCATGCGCGAACCTCCGGTCCTGGGAACGTGCCCGGACCGGCCCGGCGGCGGGAAAGGCGGGGCCGCGCCGGGTGCTGCGCGCGGGAAGGGGCTAGAGCGAGTGACCGCGCAGCGATCGCGGGCTTCGGGAACCTTCCGGGGAGGCCCCTTCCCCAGGCCCTCCCGCGAAGCAGGTGGGTGCAGGGGCGCTCCAAGAAGCGAGCCGAGCCGAACCCAAACCAGCCAGCTCCTAACGGTTCCGGGGGGCCCTGCCCGGGAAGTAGCGTCAGGCCGAGGCCGACGGCTGCCCGGGGGTCGCCGGCCCTCGCCCCGCCCGGGCCCCACGGCGCTCCGCTCCCGCCCCCCAACCCGAGTCCCCCCGGCCCCCCCCCCCCCCCCCCCCCCCCCCCCCCCCCCCCCCCCCCCCCCCCCCCCCCCCCCCCCCCCCCCCCCCCCCCCCCCCCCCCCCCCCCCCCCCCCCCCCCCCCGGCGCCCCGCGGGCCGCGGCAGGTGCACGGCTGGCGGCGCCGCGCTCCGATCTGCCGCTTCCCGAGGCCGCCCGCGTGCACTCTTCCCACGGCCCCAGCCGCGGGCGCTACCGAGACTCCGCTCGTTTAAGCGTCGCACACGGAAGCGCTCGTTCTCACGCCGTCGAGGGCTGCACCTCGGGTTTCTGCCTCGATTCAGCAGGAGGAGCCGCCGGAGGGCGCGAGGTCCCCGGGTGAGTCGGGGCCGCCGCCCGGCTGGAACGCAGGACGGAAGACTTGTGCATTCCGCATCCGGCCCAGCGAGGCCGGGAGGAGCTCTGCAGGGCCAGGCCCTCGGGTCGCAAAGTGATTTTGAGGTCCCTTCTTGAGTCATACGTTCTGGCCTTGCCATTTTCTTTTCCACTCAGTGTTTTGGTAGAGAGTGTAAACTTCGTGTCTGCGAACCAGGTGTCAGTTTTCAATTTAGCCTGTTAGTGTTTACTGTGTCCTCCCGATGCTGTGCGTTTGCTGAGTGTGGAAGCCAGCAGCTCGGGTCATAATGGGCCGGGGACCCTGGCATTTCTGCATGCTAATAAGCTGCGTTGTTTATGATGGGGACTGAATAAATCTCAGTCACACAAGTGCAACTGGGGGGCGCCTGGGTGGCTTAGTTGTTGAGCACCCAACTCTTGATTTAGGCTCAGGCCATGATCCAGGGTGGTGGGATTGACACCCCTCCCAACACACACACACACACACACACACACACACACACACACACACGGGCTCTGTGCTGGGCATGCAACCTGCTTGGGATCCTCTCTCTCCTTCTGCCCTACCCTGTTCGTGCCCCCCCCCAAAAATAAAAAATAATTTTAAAAGTTGAATTGGAATGTCAACATTTTCAGTGAAGTATTGCCGAGCAGAAGTTGGACTACTGAGAACCTAGTAGTGTCAGGCGCTGAGTGACGTCTGTGGACACAACCAGGTGCAAGATGGCACAGATGGCAGGAGGCTAAACCAGAAATGTTAAAAATGTTGTAAGTGTTACAATAAAAGAAATACAAGATAGCAGATGAACGCCCAGCAGGGCTGGTAACAGTTAAGTACATAGTACTCTGTAGTGTGTACTTGGCTCAGTACATTTTCTTAGTCATTTCTCTTTATTAGATTTTTCTTCTAGAAAAATGTTTTTATCGTCTACAAATGATACAAGTAGCACTTGAAAATGTCTCTAATACTTTCAAGTTAATCCCAGGCATTTAACCAAAATAGGAATCTGTGCCGAGATGCAATGAAATAAATCCGGCCAAGGCCCAGCAGTGGGAGGTCTGGAAGGCACTCTAAATAAACTGAGCATGAGTGTAAGAAGAGGCAGAGCCCAGGGAGCCCGTTCCAGTGAGCGTCTCCCAGGGGGAGACTTGTGCGGGGGAAGGACTGCGTGCCTGCCGTGAAAGAGCAAACAACACGAGACTGTGGGCCAGTTTGATGTAAAATTGCTTGACTTAGACTAAAAATAGCGACCTGAGGGAGTATGGAGCCTGGAGAGTTTTCCTGATTGCAGTGATTTCTCACCACCCTCTGAGCGCTTCCATGGTTGAGAATAGGGTGAGTCTGGGGCTTCATCAGCTCAGGTCATGATCTTATGTTCGTGGGTTCAAGCCCTGTGTCGGGCTCTGTGCTGACAGCTCAGAGCCTGGATCCTGCTTCCGATTCTGTGTCTCTCTGCCCCTCCCCTTCTCATGCTCTGTGTCTCTCTGTCTCAAAAACATTTAAAAATTTTTTAAAATAAAAAGGATGAGTCGACCTGCTCCTGGCTAACAGGTGTCGCCAGTGGAACATGTTGACATCTAACCCCCAGGCTTGCAGAACGGGGTGTGATTAGTGGAGACAAAGCCACCCGGGAGCGGGTGGGGCTCTCTGGTAGTTATGTACGTGCTGTGGGTCCGTATCTACTCTTGTGCTTGCCAAAGGGGAGATTTGGAGGCAGACGTGCGCTCGTGTGAACATGAACACCGGCATGCAGGTGATGCACCCACAAGCCAAAGAAGATTCCAGCAAACCGGCAAAAGCTGGGGGAGGGGCGTGGGGCCGGAGAAGCATCTCTGCGGCACGTTGATCGCGGATGTGCAGCCTCTATGGCCTCTAGAACTGCCAGGTAATCAACCTCCATGGTCTCAGCCACGTGGTTTGTGCTGTTGGATTATGGCCATCCAGGGAATCACCCTCTGAGAACTGTTTTGTCCCAAACTTAACTGAAATAAACGTATTTTGAAAGGAAACTACCGAATAAGGGGTGACGGGAGGAAAGTGGGAGATTTTCCTGTACCCTCACTAAAACGCTGGACAAAAATTAAAGTTGAAAAGGAAAGTAAAAAAGGAAGGAGGGAGAGAGGAAGAAGGAAGGAAGGAAGGAAGGAAGAGGAAGGAGGGAAGGAAGAAAGGCAGGAAGGTGAGGGAAGGAGGGAGGGACGTGGAGAAGGAAGGGAGGAAGGCAGAAGGGAGGGAAGGAAGGAGGAGGGAGGAAGGTGTGAGGGAAGGAAAAGAAGGAAGGGAGGGAGGAAGGAAACGGAAAGGGCAGGCAGGCAGGCAGGCACAAGGAGAAATATGTCTGATCAGTGATCAGGTCCAAAGTTCCTGAAAACAACGAGAGGCGGGGAGACGGTGGAAATAAATAAGGGCCACTCAGCATTGGAACCCCGATGCGTGTGGGAAGGGGACAGCGTCAGGCTGGGAAGGAAGAGTTAAGAACAGGGGTACCATGGAGGCTCGGGGAAGAAGAATCAAATGGGGGTAACCGGGCAAGGGGCCATTAAAGGGGAGCAAAAGCGAAGACTGAGTGAGGAACACACAGCGGCCAGAGCCTCCAAGGGGCCTAAGGGAGGAGGAGAGAGAGCAGGGAAAGTGGGGAGCGTGGGTGAGGGAGGTGTGGGACCAGGTGGCCGGGGGGTGCAGGAGAAGGCGCTTTGGAGAAGCCAGCAGCGGTGCGGGCGGCGGGGCCACAGAGGGCAGAGTGGGCCGATCGGGGTCAGTGAGCAGCTTCGAGTGTAAAGTGTAGACTGGAAGGGTCCACATGGAGGGAGGGAGGGAAACGAAGAGTGAGGGGTCAGTCATTGTCCTAGAAAAAGAAAGACTTGGATAATGGGTTTATGGGTCTATTGTAACATTCTCTGTATTGATACCTGAAATATCTCATAATTAATTTTAATACCAGAATGTTTGCATAAGCGTTCACACGATCATATCAGAAGAATAATATGGAAGTGGTGCTGGAGGCCAGCACGGGCATCATGAGCCTGTTTGCGTCACATGCAGCCCAGCCTCTTCTGCAATCGAGTGTGGCTACCATTTCTATAGTTTCTACAGGTTCAAAGCGATGAATGCAGTGCCCAAAAAAGTAGCAAAGGGTAGAGAAATGGTCTTTGCCCTTAAGTGGCTCACAGGTTAATTAACAAAACAATGTATCTGTGGGCCCTGATACTGTAGCTTTCTTAGAACACACACCCATTCCTCCTTAAAGTGGTTCTGATTTCTTCACAAATACAGGGATCCTTGCTGCCCTGGAGAATTGGCAGACTTTTTGTTAGATAAAATTTTACACAAGAGAATGGTAGGATCCAAGAACAAAGTGTGACAGTTTAATTTTATGTGTCAACTCGGCTAGGCTGTGGTGCCGGGTTGTCCAGTCAAAAACCCAGTCTAATTGTGTCTGTGAACATATTTTTTAAAATGTGATTAACATTTCTATTTATAGACCTTGAGTTGAAGCAGGTTATTTCATAAGCACTTCATCCAATCACTTGAAGACCTTAAGAGTGAGTTCACCCAAGGAGGAAGGCATTCTGCTTCCGGATTGCCTCTGGACTCAAGACTGCTCATAAACTCTTGCCAGACTTTCCAGCCTGCCCTGCAAACTTCAGACTTGGCAGCTCCCACAGCTGAGCTAGCTAGTTCCTTAAAATCAATCTCTCCCCCGTCTCTGTCTACACACACACACACACACACACACACACACACACACACACACACACCACTGGTATGTTTCTGGGTAGAATGCAGTCTAGCTCACAAAGTAAGAAGATGTTCAACTGCTAAGAGAAAACACCTGTACACTCCCAGGGCCCAGCAGACCTGAGGGTTCAAGGAACTCCTAGACCCTAAACCCGACCCCAGTTCGAGTGTTTCCACTCTCCCAGACTTGCTGCACTCTGCGGAGACCCTGGTGGCGTGCACGATGTCCCTGTGAGAAGCGCAGTTAGCTCCTGTCCTCTTCTGGTTTGTTCTCTCTCCGTACCTTCAGTCCCAACACAGACAGGAAAGAAGAGACATTAGCTTCTGTGCTCTCTACCTCCCTGGATACATCTTATTTTCAATTACCGAGAGGCCCATGGTCACAATTTGAGATTAAACAGTTTGAGGAGGAGGAGCCAAGATGGCGGAGAGGAAGGGCGCTCTGTAAATTTTGTCTGCCCCATCTATCGAACTGAGAAGGACATTACTCTCATCTGCAAGAGCGGAAGGAGAAAATACAGACTCAGGAAAGAAGACAACCTCAAAGATGTCTGAGGCTACCCCAAGAAACAAGCCAAAGTGTGCATGCCGGCAAGTCCCAAATATCGCTGAGAAGGGAAATAAAATAATCAAAGGCACAACAGGAGAAACTGAGAGACACCATTAAAAGAGTATTTCTGGAAATGACGGTCCCTGGACAGTCAATAAGCCTCCTTTAACAGAGCAATACTAACAGGTGCACACTGCACAACGAGCTTTTTAAAACTGAGAGCAGACAGAAAACTAGCCAAAATAACAAAACGAGGGAACTCTCCACTGAAGAACCTCCAGGAAGAAGTCACAGACACAGAACTGCTCAACACAGACCTAAACAACATCACTGAGCTAGAATTGAAAAAAACTTGTCATAAAATTAATCACTGGGGTTGAAAAAAAGCATCAAAGGCACAACTGAGACAATGACTAGGAACTTTGAAAATAGGTGTGACGAGTTTAAAAAGGCTATAACTGAGGTGAATAATAAAATGGAGGCAGCCACCTCAAGGATGGAAGAGACAGAGAGAAGAATAGGTGAATTAGAAGATATAGTTATAGCGAAAGAGGAAGCTGAAAAAGAGAGAAATTGATCAGGGAGCAGGAAAGGAGAATTCGAGACCTGAGTGATACAATCAAACAGAACAACATCCAATTCATAGGAATTCCTGAAGAGGAAGAGAGAAAGGTCCTGAAGGGATACTAGACCAATTATAACTGAGCATTTCCCAAATCTGGGAAAAGAAATAGACATTCCAATTCAAGAGGCACAAAGAACTCCCTTAAGACGTAATTTGACTCGACCTTCGGCACGACATATCATAGCGAAACTGGCAAAATATAAAGATAAAGAGAGAATTCTGAAACCAGCTAGGGAGAAAAGGGCCCTCACATACAAAGGGAAACCTATCAGAGTGGTTACAGACCTATCTAATGAAACTTGGCAGGCCAGGAAGGAATGGCAGGAAATCTTCAATGTGATGAACAGAAAAAACATGCAGCCAAGAATCCTTTATCAAGCAAGCCTGTCATTCAAAATAGAAGGAGAAATAAAAGTGTTCCCAAACAAACAAAAACTGAGAGAATTCATGACCACCAAACCAGCCCTACAGGAAATCCTAAGAGGGACTCTATGAGGGAAATGTTGCAAAGAATACAAGGTGCCAGAGACACCACTATAAACATGAATTCTAGGGAGAACACAATGACTTTAAACCCACATTTTTCAACAATAACACTGAATGTAAATGGACTGAATGCTCCAATCAAATGGCACAGGGTATCAGAATGGATAAAAAAACAAAATCCATCTATTTGCTGTTTACAAGAGACTAATTTTCGACCGGAAGACACCTTCAGGTTAAAAGTAAAGGGAAGGAGAAAATCTATCATGCGACTGGAAACCCAAAGAAAGCCGGAGTAGCCATACTAATATCAGACAAGCTGGACTTTAAAGTAAAGACAGTAACAAGAGATGAAGAAGGACATTATATAATAATTACAGGGTCTCTCCATCAGGAGGAGCTAACAATGATAAATATCTATGCGCCAAATTCAGGAGCACCCAAATACATAAAGCAATTAATCACAGAAAGAAACTATCTTATTGACAAAAATGTGCTAATTGCAGGGGACTTTAATACTCCACTAACAGCAATGGATAGATCAACCAGACAGAAAATCACTAAGGAAACAATGGACCTGAACGACACATTGGAACAGATGGAACTGATAGATATATTTAGAACTCGGCATCTTGAAGATAGGAAATTCACCTTCTTCTCGAGTGCACATGGCACATTCTCCAAGATAGACCACATACTGGGACATAAAGCAGCCCTCCATAAGTATAAACAAATAGAGATCATACCATGCACACTTTCAGACCACAATGCTATGAAACTTGAAATTAACCACAGGAAAAAGTCTGGAAAACCTCCAAAAATGTGGAGGTTAAAAACCACCCTACTGAATAATGATTGGGCTAATCAGGCAATTAGGGAAGAAATTAAAAAATATATGGAAACAAATGAAAATGAAAATACAACAATCCAAAATCTTTGGGATGCAGCCAAGGCAGTCCTAAGAGGAAAGTATATTGCAATCCAGGCCAATCTCAACAAAATAGAAGAAGCCCAAATTCAAAATTTAACAGAGCACCTACTGGAACTAGAAGGGAAGCGGCAAGAGCACCCCAAACCCAGCAGAAGAGAAGAAATAATAAAGATCAGGGCATAAATAAACAATATAGAACCCAAAAGAACAGTCGAGCAGATCAATGAAACCAAGAGTTGGTTCTTTGAAAAAAATAAAACAAAATTGATAAACCTCTAGCCAGGCTCCTCAGAAAGAAAAGAGAGAGCACCCAGATAGACAAAATCATGAATGAAAGAGGATCTATTACAACCAATCCCTTAGAAATACAAGCAATCATCAGAGATTACTATGAAAAATTATATGCCAACAAACTGGACAACCTAGAAGAAATGGACGAATTCCTAAATGCACATGCACTACCAAAATTCAAGCGGGAAGAGATAGAAAGCATGAATAGACTGATAACCAGTGAAGAAATCGAATCTGTTATCAAAAATCTCCCAACGAATAAGAGCCCAGGGCCAGATGGCTTCCCAGGGGAATTCTACCAGACATTTAAAGCAGAGCTCATACCCATTCTTCTCAAACTATTCCAAAAAATAGAAATAGAAGGAAAACTTCCAAACTCATTCTATGAAGCCAGCATCACCTAGATACCCAAACCAGACAGAGACCCAGCAAAAAAAGAGAACTACAGACCAATATCCTTAATGAATACAGATGCAAAAATACTCAACAAGATACTAGCAAATCGAATTCAACAGCATATAAAAAATTATCCATCATGATCAAGTGGGATTTATTCCTGGGTTACAGGGCTGGTTCAATATTTGCAAATCCATCAATGTGATACATCACATTAACCAAAGAGAGGATAAAAACCATATGATCCTGTCGATAGATACAGAAAAAGCATTTGACAAAATATAGCACCCTTTCTTAATAAAAACGCTTGAGAAAGTTGGAATAGAAGGAACTTACCTAAACATTATAAACGCAGTTTATGAAAAGCCCATAGCTAATATCCTCCTCCATGGGGAAAAACTGAGAGCTTTCCCCCTGAGATCAGGAACACGACAGGGATGTCCACTCTCACCACTGTTGTTTAACATAGTGTTGGAAGTCCTAACATCAGCAATCAGACAACAAAAGGAAATAAAAGGCATCAGAATTGGCAAAGAAGAAGTCAAACTTTCACTTTTTGCAGATGGCATGATACTCTACATGGAAAACCTGGCAGACTCCACCAGAAGCCTTCTAGAACTGATCAATGAATTCAGCAAAGTTGCAGGGTACAAAATCAATGTACAGAAATCAGTTGCATTCCTATACACCAATAATGAAGCAGTGGAAAGATAAATCAAGAAAATGATCCCATTCACGATTGCATGAAAAACCATAAAATACCTAGGAGTAAACCTAACCAAGGATGTAAAAGACCTGTATGATGAAAATTATAGAAATCTTATGAAAGAGATTGAAGGAGACATCAAGAAATGGAAAAATATTCCATGCTCATGGATTGGAAGAACATTGTGAAAATGTCATTACTACCCAAAGCAATTTACAAATTCAGTGCAATCCCCATCAAAATTGCACCAACATTCTTCTCAAAACTAGAACAAACTATCCTCAAAGTCATATGGAACCACAAAAGACCCTGAATAGCCAAAGTCATATTGAAGAAGAAAACCAAAACGGGAGGCATCACAATCCCAGAGTTTAGCCTCTACTACAAAGCTGTCATCATCAAGACAGTATGGTATTGGCACAAAAACAGACACATAGACCAATGGAATAGAATAGAGAACCCAGAGCTGGACCCACAAAGGTATGGCCAATTAATTTTTGACAAAGCAGGAAAGCGTGTCCAATGGAAAAAAGACAGCCTCTTTAGCAGGTGGTGCTGGGAGAACTGGACAACAACATGCAGAAGAATGAAACTAGACCACTCTCTTACACCATACACAAAGATAAACTCAAAATGGCTGAAGGACCTGAATGTGAGACAGGAAACCATCAAAACCCTCGAGGAGAAAGTAGGAAACAACCTCCTTGACCTCAATCACAGCAATTTCCTACTCAACACATCCCCAAAGGTAAGAGAAATGAAAGCAAAAATGAACTATTGCGACCTCATCAAGATAAAAAGCTTCTGCACTGCAAAGGAAACAATCAAGAAAACTAATAGTCTTCTGAGAGAACGGGAAAAGATAGTTGCAAATGACATATCAGACAAAGGGCTAGTATCCAAAATCTACAAGGAACTCACCAAACTCCACACCCAAAAAACAAATAACCCAGTGAAGAAATGAGCAGAAGACATAAACAGACACTTCTCCAAAGAGCACATCCAGATGGCCTACAGGCACACGAAACGATGCTCAACATCACTCATCATCAGGGAAACACAAATCAAAACCACACTGAGATACCACCTCACGCCAGTCAGAGTGGCTAAAATGAACAAATCAAGAGACTATAGATGCTGGCGAGGGTGTGGAGAGACGGGCACCCTCCTGCAATGTTGGTGGCAATGTAAACTGGTGCAGCTGCTCTGGAAAACAGTGTGGAGGTTCCTCAGAAAACTATCAGTAGAACTCCCCTATGACCCAGCAATAGAACAGCTGGGGATCTTCCCAAGGGATACAGAAGTGCTGATGCATAGGAGCACATGTACCCCAATGTTCATAGCAGCACTGTCAACAATAGCCAAATCATGGAAGGAGCCTAAATGTCCGTCACCTGATGAGTGGATCAAGTAGATGTGGTATATATACACAATGGAGTACTACATGGCAATGAGAAAGAATGAAATCTGGCCATTTGTAGCAAAGTGGATGAACCTCAAGGGTGTCCTGCTAAGCGAAATAAGTCAGGCAGAGAAGGACAGATACCATATGTTTGCACTCATAGGTCTAACAGAACAGGAGAAATCTAATGGAGGACCAGAGGGAGGGGAAGAGGGAAAGAGAGTTGGGGAGAGAGAGGGACGCAAAACCTGAGAGACTATTGAATACTGAAAACGAACTGAGGGCTGAAGCAGGGGGGGGGGGAAGAGGTGGTGGTGATGGAGGAGGGCACTTGTGGGGAAGAGCACTGGGTGATGTATGGAAACCAATTTGACAATAAACTATTTTTTTAATTACAAAAAAAAAAAGATTAAACAGTTTGAGGACTGCCCTGTTCTACCCCCTGGGCCAGCTATACCTCATTCTCCTTAAAATGAAAAGAACAAGTGTATTTTTTTTTCATGAAATGACCTAGGTTCACCTCTAATTTTCTCTAGCCACAAGACTGTAGAATCTGCTAAATGGAGTCACACTCTGTGTAGGCTCAGAGATGGTTCATTGTAGCTAAATAAAAGGAGTCTTTAGCCTTTTCAACGCTAAGGAATAAAGATCAGCAAATAGAATTTCCCTCCTGATGTCAGCTCTCTGCTCATTTCTATGTTCTAAGAAAATGACCACTTTGCTTTCTGTCTTTGCTCCCCTTAGTATTCTTTGGGCTGAGAAACTACAGAAAATGAGATCTCTTGAAATACTCTTAAAGGCATTATTATTTTTCTATCAGGGAGCCAGAACCACATGACACATTCAAACCAGTCCTCCCTTATGAAGATGTAGCCCCAAGTTACCAACATTAACTCCCCTTTTCCAGGAGTAATTTTATTTCAGGAAACTTGTAAGTCTAGATCAGAGTCTCTTAGATCACTGAGAGATCCCTCCAAATTTAATCCTGGGGGAGCAGGGCTTAGGGTACATGCCTTCTGTTCCAGAAGGCCCTCAATTGTTAGGTGGTCTACTTTCTTCCCAATGACCAGCTTTGCAAACTAGGGGTCTCAGGGGGAGAGGGGAGAGGGACAGGGAGAGGGAGGTGTGGGAGGCGATAGAGAGAGGGGGAGACAAAGGCAGAGAGGGGGAGAGAGCGGGAAGGAGGGTGGGGGAGAGGAAGAGCGCCCCCTCTCTCTACTTAGCTGAACTGAACGTGGAGAACGGAAGTCCCATCCCACTGGGGCCCTCATCTGCCCCCGACTTGGCCAGCCTGGGGACTGCTCGGATATCTGTGACCATCCTAGTGGCCAGTGGCATCTCTAGATAAGCTTAGCCTAACCGAGAAAGGCATAAACCTGCAGAGGACCTGCCTTCGGCCCCTTCCCGCCGCTGAGGGTGTTTGGAGAGAATTTCAGTGGAGACCGTCGGAGCCCCGCGGCCCGCCGAGGTGACAGACCGGAACACTAGGTCTGACGTGAAGGATGCTGGCCGTGGTCGCCGCTCAGGCCGGGCCCCTGCACCTGCCAGCAATCCGGGGCGCCCCCGGGTCGTGTCTGCGGTCCCTGGGACTCTGGAGCGGCCGGAGGCCTGCCTGGGGGGCGGGAGGGGGGCGAAGCCGCAGGAAATCGTGTCCTAAACAGCCTGCTGGCAGAGGTGACGGGGTCCCAGGGGGAGAGGGGAGGCTGAGGCACCAGGACCCGACACCGCATCCCGGGACCGGCCGACGGCGGAGCTGGAGCACCGAGGGGCGACGGCAGAGCGTCCTCACCGCGGGCGCCGGTAAGCAGCAGCGGGTTCTCGGCCGCGAGTCCGCAGCCTGCGCTCCCGGCCCCAGCGCCCCGGGGGCCGCACGCGCAGTCGGGCTGGCGGTGCCCACGCGCGGCCGCACCCCACGCACCCCACGCACCCCCGGAGGGACCCTCCTGCCTGCCACTGGGCCTCCGCCCGGGGAGCCTCCAGGGGCCTCGGACCCGAAACTCGGACAAGATACGGATTCGTCCGCAAACCTTCTGGAGCAGACTTTCCACGGACAAACGTCACCAAGTCACCAAGGCTTTCTTCCTGCAGCTGGAGGGGGGGGAGGGGGAGGGGGGAGCAGCTCCCGATTCGCTTTGTGGTCCGGCGCGGCCAGGCAGGCGGTGGAGACGGCGGTGGGGCTCCACGCATAGCCGCGCTCACCGCTGCGGGGGCCGAGGCTGGGGGAGGGGACGAATCGGCTTCTGCGGAGGGGGGCCCGGGCCAGAAGAAGCAGGCCGTATCCCCGGCGCGGGGACAAAAGGATGGAGATGCCGGGGATCGAACCCGGGACCTCATGCATGCTAAGCATGCGCTCTACCACTGAGCTACATCCCCACCGCGCAGAAACTGGCTTTTCTAAACCGCCTTCATGAAATGGAACACAAATGTATCCCCTTTAATATTTCAGACGCGTCCATGTGGTTCAGGAGCTCGGATTTCCAGGACTGTCTACAGGAACCCACCGCCGCGGAACCCTGACCCGCAAGCCCTCCACGCAATGACCGCGGGGACGCGCGGCTGGGAAATCGGTAAAAACACGCTCCCACCCCTCCCCCCTCAGTGCCTTTATCCTCCTTCGAAGGCACGTGGCTCAAAGAACAGGTGCTTCTAGGAAAGAAAAATCGCCTTCCCAACGGAGCCCTCCAAACTGCCCCCAATTCTCCCAATTCTGCACCCCACCCCGCGGCTCCACAGACCGCCCTGCGCCCCCTTCCCGGGCTCCACGGCCCGCCCTGCGCCCCCCTCCCCGGCTCCACGGGCCGCCCTGCGCCCCCCTCCCGGGCTCCACGGCCCGCCCTGCGCCCCCCTCCCCGGCTCCACGGGCCGCCCTGCGCCCCCCTCCCGGGCTCCACGGCCCGCCCTGCGCCCCCCTCCCCGGCTCCACGGCCCGCCCTGCGCCCCCCTCCCCGGCTCCACGGCCCGCCCTGCACCTTTCCGTAGAAAGCCGGGGGCCGGTGAAGGGGACTCTGTCACAAAAGCAATCTGCTTCCACTCTCACCGACTTGGAGAGCCCAAAGGCGGAGACGTTGGAGTGCTGCCCGCGGCTCGTGGCCCCCATTTTATCCCAAGAATGAATCTCAAATGCACCACGAGTCCTGATTCCTTGGAACAAAGGGCCGGGAAGGAGAGGAGAGGGGCGAGACCATGGGGGTTCCGTGGGGGCTTTATTTGCCGCACAGAACGCGGCTTTCGGCCATCGGGGCCCCTTTCTCCCCAAGGAGTGAGAGCCGAGGTTTTGCACCTGCCTGGCGTTCTGGGAAGTGCGCGCACCTGGTGACCCGCGCAAATCTGCAAGGAGGGAAGAGGGCTGGAGAGCAGGGAGCGCCGAGCTGAGGCTGCGGCGCGCAGGGGCCGGACTGCCGGCTGCTCCAGGCGCAGGCCTGCGCCCAGCTGGGCCCCCGCCGCGCCCCGCATCCCTCCTCCCGCCGGGGAGCCTCCCGTGTGTTCCCGCACTGGGGTGGTGGGCCCGCACTGTCTCCGCAAACTTCGAGTCGTCCGAAGTCTCTTGTCGTCTGGTATCTTGAAAAGAGCAGAAATTATTTTTTGTAAACAACATTTATTTACTAAAGAGAAAATGTTTTTAAGGCTTGCGGCGAATATTAGTTATCTATTGCTGAGTAACACTCCAAAAGTTAATGGGTTAAATTATCTCGCAGATTCTGTGGATCAGGAATTCCAGGCGCCGTGACTCCGTGTTCTGGCCCCCGGTGTCTACAGGGCACTTCGCCCTCTGAGCTTCGTGTCTGGAAGGTCTGCGTTCGAGGTGTTAGCAGGAGGCCTCAGCGCCCCCCCGCCCCCTGCTCCCCTCTGGGGTGGGCGCCAGGTTGAGGCGGGAGGAGCTGCCCCAGGCTGGTAGTCAGGAGGTAGGGGTCATAGCCCGCCTTCCCGAAGGTCAGCTACGACACTCCGTTATCCCTACCTGTACGGGACCCGCCTCGGGAAATGTTTGAATCATCTTTTTAAAGGAGTGAATGAGTGAATGGATAGAGAGATGGGTGCTTGCAGAAATGAGCAAACAGTACTTTCAGGGGCCACTTAGGAGATTTTAAATGCAAGAAATCATGAAATTTGTTTTCAGTCCCCTCAATTCCAACAGAGAAATGGGAAATGTATAAAAATGTATGTTATCAAAGCCGACCTAGGAAGTTAGAGAAAATCTGATTCAAAAACTGCCATTCAACTGGAGATGAACCATGGACTGAGGGGGGAGGGGGAGGGGGGAGGGGGTGATGGTCATGGTGGGGGGTACTTGTGGGGAGAAGCACTGGGTGTTATATGGAAACTAATTTGACAATAAACTATTATAAAAAAAAAACCATTATCATGTGTAAGGATGGGTATTAAAGTCCCTAGTTGGAAGCTACTTCCAAACTGAGTAAATACAGGGGGGGAAAAAAAACAAACCAAAAAAAAAAACAAAAAAAACCCCAAAAACTGCCATTCAGAAAAGTGAATCAAGAGTTTAGGCAACATTTCCATGAAATATATTTTCTAGTCTGAGATAATTTTATTAGCACGTGATATGAAATCTTAAAATAAATGATAACCTCTGTTATACAAAATATTTCAGAAAACAGAAAAGCTTTATAAATTATTTTAGGAGGTAAGTATAATATTGCTACTGAAACTCAACGGAGGAAACTTAAGAAAGAAAAATTATAGTTCAATTTCATAATGAACACAGAGGCAAAAACATAAATAAAAAACTAGCAAACAGACTTCAAGTTTCTGACTCCATATATAAGGAATTTGGCACCACTCCATCCTAATAACAAGTAAAAAGCAAAACAGGCTGAAAAATCAGCAACTCCCGTCCCCAAGCTGGGAATGACAGACGCGTAGATCCAGGGCGTAAACACACTCTCCACTTCCATTCGGCCTGGTACCGGAAGTCTGGGCTAGTGCCACGAGGCAAGAAAAAGGAATAAAAGGCATCCAGGGTGCCCGGGGGGCCAGTCGGCTGAATGTCGGACTCTTGATTTCGGCCCAGGTCATGATCTCACCAGCGTGAAATGGGATCCCACGTCAGGCTCCAGGCTGACATTACAGAGCCTGCTAGGGAGTCTCTCTCTCTCTCTCCCCCTCTCTCAGCCCCTCCCCCGACTTCTGCTCACTCTCTCTCTTTCTCTAAATAAATAAACAAACATAAAAAAGAAAAGAGAAATAAAAGGTATATAAATTGGAAAAGAAGTAAAATTATCACTGTTTGCAGATGACATGATACTATATAGAGAAAACCCTAAAGACCATCAAAATCTAAGAAAACTAATAAACAAGTTCAGTAAACTTGCAGTATACATGATTAATATACAGACATCAGCTGTGTTTCTAATAACAAACTACCTAAGAGAAATGAAGAAAACAATCCCATTTTAAAGAAGATGTGGTATATATGTACAATAGAATATCACTCAGTCAGGGGCGCCCGGGTGGCTCAGTGGGTTGAGCAGCCGGCTTCGGCTCCGGTCATGATCTCACGGTTCAAGCCCCCTGTCGGGCTCTGGGCTGACAGCTAGCTCAGAGCCTGGAGCCTGCTTCCGATTCTGTGTCTCCCTCTTTGACCCTCCCCTGCGTGCGTGTGCTGTCTCTCAAAAAAAAAAAATTTTTTTTAGAAAAGAATATTATTCAGTCATAAAAAAGGATGAAATCTTGCCATTTACAACATGGATGGAGCTAATAATGCTGAGCTATATAAGCCAGTCAGAGGAAGACAAATACCATGTGATTTCACACATATGTGAACTGTCAGACACAAATGAGCAAAGGGGGAAAAAGAGAGAGAGGAAAACCTAGAAACAGACTCTTAATTGCAGGGAGCACCCTGGTGGCCGGCAGAAGGGAGGTGGGGGGGGTCTAGGTGATGGGGATGAAGGAGGGCGCTGGGTGAGGGATGGAACCGATGAGTCACCATATTGTACCCGTAAAACTAACATTACAATGCACAACGTATGTCAACCAACTGGTATTTAAATACAACTTAAAAATTTTTTTAACAAAAAAAGAAAACAATCCCATGTATAGTTGTATCAAAAAGGATAAAACCTAGGAATAAATTTAACCAAGGAAGTGAAGATTTGTATACTAAAAACTATAAGACATTGATGAAAATAATTGAAGACGTTAAGAAAATGGAAAGATATATATCCATACATATGATTAGAAGAATTAATGTTAAAATGTACATACTACCCAAAGCAATTTACAGATTTAATGAAATTCCTATCAAAATCCCAATGATATTTTTCATAGTAAAAGAAAAAGATCCTAAAATTTGCATAGAATCACAAAAGAAACTGAAGAGCCAAAACAATCCTGAGGAAGAACAGAGCTGGAAGCTTCACACTTTCCGACTTTAAACTGTCTCACAAGGCTGTAGTCATCTACAGTATGATACTGTCATTAAAACAAACACGTAGATCAGTGGAACAAAATCGCTCAGAAACAAACCCTGGCCAATGAATTCATGACAAAGAAGCCAAGAATATAAATAGGGAAAGGGCAATCTCTTCAATCCACGGTGCTGGGGGACTGGACAGACACACGCAGAATGAACCCAGGGACCCTGGGCGGCTCCGGCGGTTAAGCGGTTAAGTGTGGGACTTCAGCTCAGGTCATGATCTCATTGTTCATGAGCTCAAACCCCGCATCGGGCTCTGTGCTGACAGCTCGGAGCCTGGAGCTGCTTCAGATTCAGAGAGTGCCTCCATCTCTCTCTGCTCCTCCCCAACTTGCATTCTGTCTTTCCCTCTCAAAAAATATAAACAAACATTTTAAAATTGAATGAGCCTGGATGGACCTCCATCTTACTTTATACACAAAAATTAACTCAGAATGGGTTCAACACTTAAACCTAAGGCCCAAAACCATAAAACTTCTGGAAGAAAACACAGAGGCTAAGCTCCTTGACACTGGTCTCAACAAGGATTTTCTGGACTTGGCAGTGAATGCAGAGGAAATACAAACAAAAACAGGGAAGCAGGACGACCTCAAACTAAAAAGCTTCTGCACAGCAGAGAAAATCATTAATGAAATGAAAGGCACATACTAAAATGAGAAAAAAATATCTGCAAATCATGTATCTAGGTAGTTATCCAGTAAGGGTTTAATATCCAAAATATATAAAGAACTCATACAACTCAATAGCAAAAATCGAAAAACCCAATTTAAAAATGAGCAGAGAAACCGAACATTTTTCCCAAGAAGACCTATAAATGGCCAGCAGGTACGTGAAGAAATGTTCACCGTCACTCATCATCAGAGAAACACACGAATACCACCACGAGATGCCACCCACACCTGTTCCAAGGGCTGTCGGCAAGGAAGTGGAGAAAAGTGAACCGTCTACGCTGTTGCTGGGAAGGACCCGTGTGCAGCCACCGAAAATGTTACAGAGCTCCTCAAAAATTAAAACCAGAGCTACTATCCGGTTCAGCAATCCCACTTCGAGGCGTGCATGTCTGCCATATTGTGCTTTATAAGAGAAAGTCCGTATTTGTTTTCATCCCTTTGCTGGCACACAACTCCTAAAACCCACAGAATTTCCTAGGTCAGTGGACCAGTGAGGAGGTGTTTTGTTATGTTAATAGTAACGGCTCCTGTCGTTGGGGGCTGGGCGCCAGGGGGACCCCCCACCTCTCTGACCTTCCGGGAGGAGAGAGGCGCTGGAGGTCGAGTCAACTACCAGGGGACAACAATTTAATTAATCCTGCCTGCGTCGTCATGCCTAAGCACGCGTCCTTCCTCGGGGAGGACCTGGAGAACCCAGAACGCGTCTGGGTTGGAGATCGCAGAGACCGGGTGTGAGGGGCGCGCTTGGAGGGCAGACGCTCCCTGCCCTTTCCCTGAGCAGCTCTGCCATCTGCCTGTCCTGACTTACACCCTCTTAGTCTAGTAGGTAAACGGTTTCTCTGAGCAACATGAGCTGTTCTAGCAAATTAATCTCGGCCGAGGAGGGAGGGTCATGTCATGGGAACCTACGATTTATAGCCAGTCACAGAGAAGTGCAGGGGTGTCCTGGACTTGGGACTGGTGTCTGAAGCAGGGGAGGGGAGAGGGGAGGCACTTCTCTGTCTGGAGCCCCTAACCTATGGGATCTGATTCTGCCTCCGGCTAGATGGTGAAGAATTCAGCTGAATGATAGGACACTCGTACAGAGCATTGCTTATTGGCGTGGGGGAACTCCCAGCACAGAGAGAGAGAGAGAGAGAGAGAGAGAGAGAGAGAGAGAGCGCGAGCAGGAGGGGGGCAGCGAGAGAGGGAGGCGCAGAGCCCGAAGCAGCTCCAGCTGCTGAGCCGTCAGCACAGAGCCACAAACCACGAGATCACGACCTGACTTAACCCCCCGAGTCTCCCCGGTGCCCTTGGGATTTTCGTTCTAACACAGTTCACAGGTGTTTTGTGTGGGCCTTCAGGCCTGAGCAGCTCTTCCAGTTTAGCAGACAGCAGTTCAAAAAGGACGGCCACACGCGTCTGCCCATTTTTCAAGCTGGTGAAGGAGGTTATGTGAGCCTTCATTTGGGTGCGTTTGTATGTTTAAAGTCGGAGGCAGAGTTAGCAGAAGGGACAGAAGTAGGATTCGATGTTCTAAGCAACCGGAGAGCTGCTGAAGCGCTACGGCGGACCTTCCCAGGGAGCCGCAGAGGGAGCGTGGGAGCAGGAAGGAACAGACTCAGCTCTCTGCGCCTGAGAGATAAACGTCGGGACTGAAGTCTCCAAGGCCGTATTTGGACCCAAAGGGACAAAAGTCATAATGATGCCGTTGATCTTACTCCTTCTCTCCTCTCTGAAGATGATGCCAACTTGGATTCCTACCCAGGAGGAGGCGCACGAACTGCGACTCGGACCCATGATCGTCCGGACACTTTGTTCTGAGTGGGGGCGGGGGGGACGTGACAGCGGCCGCAGACCTCAGGCTGGCCGGGGACGCGGGGGAGCCTCTGGGTCCAGCCTTGGGGACCAGGTGCTGACGACCCGCTCAATTCTCAGAGTGGCCCCAGCCCTCCGGGTGGCGCCGTGTTCTCCAGCTGTGCGCAGACGGCTCTGCGCGCCAGTAGGAGGGTGTGTTCGGAATCAGCCGCCGGTGCTGGTGCTGTTAACCTAGCCGCTGCCGTCCCGTGAGCACGCGCGGCACCCCGGGCACCATCCCACGTGCTCTGGGAGTCGTAACTCCCTCAGCCCCTACAGGGCATATTAACATTCACTGAGCTTTTTCCATGGTCGGTTATCGTATAAGTACATTAAACATATTATCTAATTTAATGTTTACTCAGCCCTGTGAGTTGGCATCATTATTTACCCCATTTCTCAGATGATGGAACTCAGGTTTAAATCAATTAAATGGTCTGCCTCAGATCGCAGAGTTGCAGGGCAGCTGGGATTTTAACCTTGGCATTACGAACCCAGAGGTCATGTTCTTGAAAATCACTACACATTGCATAGACCTAATATATTTTTTTACACCAGCCAGGATAGTCCTACTAATTTTTTACATGTTTATTTTTGAGAGAGAGAGAGAGAGAGAGAGAGAGAGAGAGAGAGAGAGAGAGAGAGAGGAGAGAGAGAGAGAGAGAGAGAGAATCCCAAGCAGGCTCCATGCTCAGTGTGGAGACTGACATGGGACTCGACCTCAGGACCCTGAGATCATGACCTGAACCAAAATCAAGAGTCAGGTGCTTAGCCAACGGCACCACCCAGGTGCCCCTGGACTTAATATTTTAGCATAATCTTGATTCATGCTCAGGTGCAGAGAACGGCCATGGATGTGAGCAGCTAAAGAGAGTGGAAGTAAAGGTTATTTGGGAAAACAGAGATGGAAGGAGCTAGAAGCTGAGGTGCTGGCGACTGGTCTACACGGGCGCTGACATCACCGAGACCCAGTGGAAGAAGCAAGGCAGCATTCAGTCTCCACTCAACTAGGAAGAATCTTCTTGATGAGAAATGTGAGGTAACGGATAGACCACAGTTCCCAAGGGCTAGAGCGTGGCTGTTCTTTTAATGCAGATGGAAATGTAATGGTTTGGAAACTGGAAATGTGGCCTCAGGAAGGTCCCAACCCATCTCCCGATTCTGAGGCTGAAGAATGTGCTGGAGCAACTTGAAGAAGCAATGTCATTAGGGAGAGTCCGTCTGGTAAAGCAGAAGGTTTGGCTAGATGGGTTGTTAACCATGGAAACGTGAGCTCTGAAGAGTGGAGTCAAAGTGTTCAAGGGGGACAGACTGCACGTTCAAGCCATCAAAATGGAAGGACAGAGGGTATGCATGTCCCGGAAGGTACCAACAGGGTAGAGAACTGGGGCGGTCATGTCTGGAGCGGTGAACTGGGAGAGCAAGAATGAGAGACAGTGGGTTGAGCTGTCAAGTGGTTTCCACGTCAACTAGCTGCTCCCCAGAGTCCAAAAGATCCCATTGGAGGTGACAAAAATGGGTGAGAAGTGATGATTAATTAAGAAATTAAAAGATTCAAACAGGCAAGGCTGCTCGAATTTAGTATCATCCCAGGGATGGATCCCCTGCTGGACCTCAGTCTCGGAAGCAGTCAGCTGAACCCACTGGCCCGGCTGTTGGGAGCACACTGGCCTCTGACCCTCTCACTCCCAGGCTCCTAAGGAAGGGTCCTAGCACAGGCTTGATGTCCCAAAGGTCACTCCTCAGCGGAGGTTCCCTCGCAGGCTCTCTGGACTCTTGCAATAATGACTGAATGAGTCTTGTTTTCATTTCTCACCTCCCTTCCTAACTCATTTTCACATTAGAGAACTAACTTTGGAAAGTTAAAATCTGATTGAGGTAACGTCTTGTTGATAATGCTTCATGGTCTCTGCATTGCTTACTGGGTCCTTTGGGAAGGCATCCGTACACAGGGACATGGTCACGGGAGGGGTGTGTGTGTGTGTGTGTGTGTGTGTGTGTGTGCGTGTGTGTGTGTGTGTGTGCTCCTTTATTATAGTCAGGGAATCTGACAGTTTTAGAGTCAGATGCTTGCTTTCAAGGCTACTGGCATTGATCTAAAGCTGACCAGGTAGATATTCTTTTCCACGTAAGTGAACCCTATGCAGTGTTTGCTTTTCGCAACGAAGACCACTGACTGACGAGTGCAAAACCTTGCTGAGCCATGCAGCCCCCCATCCCCTACAACCCCCGACTGACTCCTGTGATCCGGCCGCATGGAGCTACCCGCATCTCCCAGCGTTTTCTGCCAAGTCTTCCTGCCCCGCACACTGTGTTTATTATGACGAGAATAACCCTCTGATGCTCACTCCCACGGTGAGCCTCCCACTCATTCTTTAACACACATCATCAGAACCTTCTTTGTGAGGCTTTGCCTGACCCACCGCCTCAGGAAAAACTGAGCCCGCCGTCTGCTGTGTCCCGGTGTGTCTCCTACAAGCCTCCGCTCTGGGGATGCAAACACGGTTTGTGAACGGTCCCCCCCTCTTTTCGGCTGTGTCTGCTGAGGTAGCACAGACACACAGTCATAAACGAACGCCACCCAACAAAGGCTGAATAAGTAAACTACTGGGTGTCCTTTTAATAAGGGCAAATACATGGCATCAGTTTATCTTATTGTTAGGTGTGAACAGAAATGGTAAACTGTTATTATAGTATCAATACTTCAAAGCACTGAGTTGAATCAGGAATGAACGTAAATGCAGTCGGAAACCACAGAAGCCTAAAAATCCGTTTGATGAGACGCCAGACGGAAGCCCCAGCCGGGCCTCCCGGGCTGCCAGGCCATCTTTCCTGGGTTTCTTCCATTTCGGTGGGCCATTTCTGACCTCACTGCCTTCCCGAACCTCCTGCCCTGAACCAGACCAGCTTTGCCGCACAGAATCCTTCTTTAAAGCCAAAGAACCAGAGAGAAATGAAATGGTAAGGATGGGACATGGAGAAACTCCTCTAATAGTCCTCGGGTGGACTTTGAATGCTGACACGCAATTCCCACCTGGACACCAGAAATCGTCCCTTCTCCTCCCCTAAAATAATTACTAAAAGATATTTTGCTGTTACTGATCATTTCCCAGGGGGATGTGGAAGGCATGTGACCTCATTTAATCGAGCCAAATCATTCTGTCACATGCACCTGTATTCCTTCTTCCTGGGCACTTTCAAAGAATAAACTTACTTTTAAAATTGCCCCTCTGGTTTGCACCCCACGGGACTTTCCGGAAAGCAGAGAATGTTAAATAATATGGGTGGTTAATGAAATGCAAGAATAAATATGCAGGCGGGAAATAGCTCGACCGCAAGGGAACGATAACAGCAAAAATGAGAATGAGCTAAAATGTTTCCTCTGGTGATTCTAGGGCAGAGGCTGAACTAGGGAGGGAAGGGAACAAAATCCTGGCCTGGAGATGCCGGGGATCGAACCCGGGGCCTCATACATGCGAAGCATGCGCTCTACCACTGAGCTACATCCCCCGGCGCGGGCGGCGGGCCGGGCAGCCTTCCTGTCCTGGCGAAGCGCGGGTCCTCGGTGCCGCTCGCGCGGGGACGCGCGCCCACGGGCCCCGCCGCCGGGTCGCCGGGAAGCCGGACGAGCGCGGGGAGCTGCCGCCGCGCCCCGGCCCCCCTCGGAGACACAGCCGTCCGGGCGGTGCCCGCGTCCTCGAGCCCGGAGGCCGCGGCTCGGCTCCGGCTGCCACCGCGGCGGACGCGCGCGCACCTTGACTCCGCGCAGAATCCGAGGTAAGGGGCCCACGGATTCCTCGCTTCCCTCTTCCTGCATCCGCGTGCAGGGGTCCGTGCGCGCGTCCCGCTGCGCCCCCTGCCGGGCTGCGCGGAAGAGGGGGGGCGCCCGCCCCCGGTGCAAGGCTGCGCGGAGGGGGGACCCGCACCGCCCACCTGAGCCCCCTCCCCGCCCCCTCCCGGTGCAAGGCTGAACAGAGGGGACCCCCACCACCCAACTGAGTCCGCTCCCCGCCCCCTCCCGGTGCAAGGCTGAACGGAGGGGGGACCCCCACCGCCCACCTAAACCCCCTCGGGGCCCCAGGGGCGGGTGGGGGGGAGCCCACGTCAGAGCCCTGAGCCCCCTCCCCGCACCCCTGTGCAAGACTAAGGGGGGGGAGGACCAGCACCAGCGCACTGAGCCCCCCCCCGCCCCCTCCCGGTGCAAGGCTGATGGGGAGGGGGACCCGCACCAGGCCACCTGAACTACCTCAGACCCGGTGGCAGCCACCCTCCAGAGCTCCCTCTCACCTCCAAAGTTACACTGGAGAGAATAGTGACTGTTCAGAAGCGGTGACAGCAGCAGGGCCGCGGGTCCGTGAAGAGAGTAGCTGACGGGAGGGACTTCACAGACGAGCCACAGACTGAGAAACAAGTGTTCGAGGCCCGGCTTGGATGACAGACTGGTGTCCAAAGTATACTAACACCTCTTAACGCTCAACAGTGAGAAAACAAACCTCTGACTTAAAAAAAAAAAAAACGGACAAAACACCTTAATGCTCCCCGAGGAGACACACGGATTCCAAAGAAGCACATGGAGAGATGCCCACATACGTTGTCAGGGAGATGCCGGTGAAAACAATAACCAGATGCCAGGACACACCTACCGACATGGCCAAGATCCAGGGTACCAACACCACCTAGCGCGGGGAGCGTGTGGGATGAAGGGGACTCTCATTTCTTGGGGTGAGAAACCATTTGGTGTGGTGCCCTTACCGTTTGTCCAAACTCACACCAGGGACGACACCCTCGTGAGCTTGCGGGGATGATGACTTTCCCCGATATTGGGGACAGGTGAGGGGACATCCTTACCTTACTCCTGACTTCAGCCAGAAACTTCAAGTTTCTCACGGTTAAGAATAATGTTAGCTATAGGATTTTTGTAGGTACATATTCTTGATCAAGCTGAGGACATTCCCTTTTATTCTGAGTTTGCTGAGAGTTTTTATCATAAATGAGAGTTGGATTTTTATCCAGTGCTTTTCTGCATCTATTGATATGGTCATGTGATTTATTGTTAGCCTGTTGATGTGATGGATTACAGTCAGCTGATTTTCAAACATCGAACTAGCTTTGCCTACCTGCAGTAAACCCCACGTGATGTGTAATTCTTTTTCACACATTGTTAGATGTGATTTGCTATTTTTAAAGGATTTTTGCAGGAAAAGATAATTGCAAATGACATATCAGATAAAGGGCTAGTATCCAAAATCTACAAGGAACTCACCAAACTCCACACCCAAAAAACAAATAACCCAGTGAAGAAATGGGCAGAAGACATGAATAGACACTTCTCCAAAGAGGACATCCAGGTGGCCAACAGGCACATGAAACGATGCTCAGCGTCACTCATCATTAGGAAAATACAAATCAACACCACACTGAGATACCACCTCACGTCGGTCAGAGTGGCTAAAATGAACAAATCAAAAGACTATAGATGCTGGCGAGGGTGTGGAGAGACGGGCACCCTCCTACACTGTTGGTGGGATTGTAAACTGGTGCAGCCGCTCTGGAAAACAGTGTGGAGATTCCTCAAACAACTATCCATAGAACTCCCTTATGACCCAGCAATTGCCCTGCTAGGGATTTACCCAAAGGATACAGAAATGCTGATGCACAGGGGCACATGTACCCCAATGTTCATAGCAGCACTGTCAACAATAGCCAAAACATGGAAATAGCCTAAATGTCCATCACCTGATGAATGGACCAAGAAGATGTGGTTTATGTATACAATGGAGTACTACATGGCAATGAGAAAGAATGAAATCTGGCCATTTGTAGGAAAGTGGATGGACCTCGAGGGGGTCATGCTAAGCGAAATAAGCCAGGCAGAGAAGGACAGAAACCATATGTTTGCACTCATAGGTCTAACTGGAGAACAGGGGAAACCTAATGGAGGACCAGGGGGAGGGGAAGAGGGAAAGAGAGTTGGGGAGAGAGAGGGACACAAAACCTGAGAGACTACTGAATACTGAAAACGAACTGAAGGTTGAAGCGGGAGGGGGAGGGGAAAAAGAAGTGGTGGTGATGGAGGAGGGCACTGGTGGGGAAAAGCACTGGGTGTTATATGGAAACCAATTTGACAATAAACTATTAAAAAAATAAAAGGATTTTTGCATTTATGTTGATGAAAGGTATTGGTCTTAAATATCCTTTATAGGAGTGCCTTTGTCTGGTTTTTCTGTTAGGGCAGTGGGGGCCTCATAAAATGAATTAGTAAGTATTCCTGATGCTTCTATCTATTGGGAGAGGTTACTGAGAATTGGCATTTCTTCCTTAAATGTTTGGTATGATTCCCCAATGAACCCATCTGGTCCTGGTATGTTCTAATTTGGAAGGTCTTTGCTTATTGGTTTAATTTCTTTAATATATATAGGTTTATTTAGATTTTCTATTTCTTTTGGTATGAATTAATCAGTGTAATTTTTCCTTTTCCTTTTTGTTGTAGAAATTTTAACATATAGAACAAAAATGATATTATAATGAATTTCCACATATCCACTGTTTTATTAATTACCAACTCATAATTTAATAATAATCAGATTTACTTCATAATCAGATTAGCTTTGATGTGCAATTTTGTCACTTGTCTAGAACGTATTGTTCTCTCCTAAGATGCGAAATCAGCCCAAGTTTTAGCGGCCCCTTCAGCTCCGTCATGAGGAAGCTCCCGTGCGGACACCGGCTGCGTGCATTCGCCAACATCTGTTCCGTTTCCCCCTCGTTTATCTGTTTTAGGTCAGTTTAATTTGCAGGACCCCAGGCAGGAACATAACTGGGTAGAACAGAAAGAGTTTTTTCCTCCCCTACACGACTTTATCATCCTAAATCTCAATCCCAGATTGAGAATAATGGGGAAGAGAGTCTCAGCCAATCACTGAGGGAAACTGTAAGGTACTAAGAATAAGCTATTCTTGTTGAGTCACTGAGACTTTGCGCATGTTTCTCTGACCCTCGAATCCAGCCTACACTGAGTGACATGGGGAAACTACCCTTTTTGTGATGTGAATGGCAATTCTGTTTGCCCACCTGAGATTTCTCTGTGGCTTTGCTTGTGGATTTTCATTCTGTCATACAGCAGGGTTTGTTTTGTTTTATTCCACGATTATCCTAATAGTACATATTTATTGAACAAAATTTGGAAAGTATGAAAAAAATAACTATACTAAAGAAAAACTAGCTCAGCTCTTACCAGTCTTTCAGAAGCTCTCTTGAAAGGAAATTTGTCAGTATTTTTCTTTGAATAATTTTGGATTTTTGAGTCACAATTGGAAACACCATTTGGAATTCATCCTTCTATACATTGTGGAATATGGAATCAATGTTTCCTCCAGGTAACTACCCGGATTCTCCCTCATCAGCTACTAAATAGACCGTCTTTACCCATAATGGAAGATGGTAACTGACCAGGCTTTGATGAGGGGTGTGGGGCGAGCTGAGGGCAGAGGACAGGCTGACACCGCCCAGGCGGGGTCTGTGCCGTGTCCCTCAGACACTGCTGCCCCCTGAGAACACAGGGGAGGGGCTTAGGTACTTGCCATGGTGACGGGGGAAACTCGGGCAAATGAAAACTTGAAGTCCCTTCCTGCCCACAGCCCACTGACAAGTCCCTGAATCCTGAGGAGTGACCTCCCTCTAGGAGCCCAGCGCTCAGCGGCGGATGGTGACACTCAGCTGGGGGCAAAAGGGAGTCTTAAGCTGAGGTTATCCCGACCCCCAGGATCGTGCGAGTCCACTTCAACACATAAAAATTCCTTTGGAAACTTCCTTCATCTCAGCTGCCCCAAGTCTAGGCCGGCAATCAGACTCCAAGCGTGTGGCCCCGATGCACATCGGAAGGGTCTCACGGCTGAGGTTTTACTAAACGGTAATAAATGGCGTTTCCCCAGCAACACCAGCCCCTGGAGGTCCTGCGAACTCTGCTTCCAAACTTCCTTAGAGACCGACTCTGCCCCCGGGCCCCCTCCGACCTGCGGGGAGGTGATGCGTTACCGTCAGGACCCCAGTGCAGCTCCTCCTGCCCACGGGCCTGTCCCCGGGCTTTAGTAAAATCACCATTTTTTTTTTTTTTTGCACCAAAGACGTGTTTCAGAATTCTTTCTTGGGTGTCAGCTCCAAACCACCCCGTCATTGCCTAAAACTTCATCAGGCTGGTAGCTATAAATCTAGCAGACAGAAGCACGAAGTACGGATACAGAATATTTGAGCCTACTTAACAGGTTAACTACAATTAACTACTTTGATCTAAGAGAGAGAGACAGCTCCTGCTGAGAACAAAGTTCCCTCATGATCGAAATAACATTATACCAGCTACAGAGTCTGAAGCCCGAGTAAAGATTATTTGCTTCACTTCCTTGCCTCGCTTTTCTCCCCCTGAAGATACGGTGACCTGCTATCTTTTCAAATAAGTGTCCTTTCAGATGTGAATATTACCTTGTTTATGATCATTTCCCTTGTTGAAAGTATGCATATCGGAAC
Organism: Mungos mungo; assembly: GCA_004023785.1. NCBI lineage: Eukaryota > Metazoa > Chordata > Mammalia > Carnivora > Herpestidae > Mungos > Mungos mungo. Next base: position 40,084 of record PISW01010993.1, read on the forward strand.
CTCTTTTCAAATATATATCTTCTCTTTTTACTGTTACACATTTTGTTTTTAAAGCTAATACATACTTGAATATCTTGTAAAAAGTTTATTATCAACCTTCTGAATGTGTTGGTGTGTGTGTGTGTGTGTGTGTGTGTGTGTGTGTGTGTGTGCGCCCAGGAATTTCTCTCCCCAGTGGACTACACAGTAATTTCTGGAATATTTAGGGATTCAGAGGGTTGTGGGAAATTTAAACATGGCTCTCGGCCTGCAAGAAGTAGTGGGAGGATATCAACTGGCAGAAAGTCAGATGGCTCTTTCAAATCGCCACACATCCATGTTATGAGTGAGTGACTTGGTTAGAAGACAATCTTATGTCATTTACCAAAAAAATGATCAGCCTTTAGATATCAGAAAAAAAAGATGGTAGAAGAATATGAAATATGAAGCATCTTATCAGAAGAAATTCATATAACTTTAAAATGTTTAATGTTTTATTATTTATTTTTGAGAGAGAGAGAAAGAGAGACAGAGTGCAAGCAGAGGAGGGGCAGAGAGAGAGGGAGACACAGAATCTGAAGCAGGCTCCAGGCTCTGAGCTGTCAGCACAGAGCCCAAGGTACCCATGAACTAGGAGATCATGACCTGAGCCAACCAACTGAGCCACCCAGGTGCCTCTCTTCCTACTTTTTCAAGGTGACTACTAGGCAGTGTTGAATTATGCATGTGGTTATGTTCGTGGTTCACATTATAGCCGGCAGTGTGCATCCCAAGAACACTATATGCTTTTGCTTAATTTATTGTCCAGATGACATAGTAAGATACATCTTATAATCTTTAAAAGTCATTTTGGCTCATCAGTAATTTTCTGTGCTGTGGCCCCACGCAAGCTCCAGGATGTGATGTACTCTCCAGGACACACACACACACACACACACACACACACACACACACCCCGCCCTGCTGTGGGTGCTGATCACACTGGGCTGGGATTCTGGGTTTCTGGTTTCCTTCCTTACAGAAAGCTAACTCCTTACAGTAACCAGCAAGGGACCAAACAAATACCATGAGCTCTCGCAAGATTTTACTTCAGGATAACTTTTACAGGTTTTTTTTCTTATTTTAGAAGAAATAAATGTTCTTTGCAAAAACTATGGAAAAATGAAGATAAGAAGACTGAAATAAAATTTAGGTCAGATTCAAATCTGTTAACATTTGAATTTATATTCAAATCTGTTAACATTTTGTTGTATGTACTCCAATATTTTTCCCTGTGTATGCATTGTTTCATCTTTTAAAATTAAACTGGAAATCTATTGTCTATAGATTTTCAAGTTTATCTAGGTAAATCTTTCTGTCAGCCCACAAGCCTGTGGGTTCCTTCACATGGGAACTGGGTCTTGCTCACCTCTGTACCCTCAATGTCTAGAACGTCAGTTTTAGTAGTTACATATTTTACTAATGTGCTATAATTTATCTTCCCAGCAGTAAGCTCATGTAAACAATAAAAGTGCAATAAACACATGTTTAAATAAAAGCAAAATGTTTAAATGACTGGAAAACAAAAAACCCAAAGCGTCATTGTTCACGGGTGAAACAGCCACGGGGAACAGACTCAGGACACGAGGGAAGAGGAGGAATGACCCGCACCCTGCGAACGTCTTTCCGCCCTGATGGGAATTTCCTCCCAGAAACACCACGGAATGGCTGTCCCCGTGTCACTCACCTTCCCTGTTTCAGGGACGGCTGGCGTGTGCACCCCGTTGTCACAAGGCCACGCTGCCTTACACGAATCGACAATTCTCACGTGAACACTCCGTGTCGCAAAACGTTAGCAGTGAAAACTGCTCGCCATCTTTCCGTCCGGATCAATAGAAGCGCTGCGGCCCGTCCCCCCCGGGAGTGGCGCCCGAGCGCCTTCGTTAGCACGTGCCTCCGGGGCTGGCCTTAACCTTCACCGCCGCCGCCGGACCGAAGCCCCACCTGTGACTTCTCGTTGGCAAAACCGCACGTGCTGCCAGCGCGGCTGTCGGGCGCCTGTGCTCGGGGACAGAAGCAGTAACAGGCCACAGCGGGAGGGCGGGCAAGCAAGTTTGTGACTTTCCCTCAAGTTCTGAAACCTCTAAACTCCGTCCCTGGACTCTATTGTGAATCGTTGGGTTCCGGGTTAAGAACGTTTGCATTATTTTTTCCTGGTGTTGTCTTGTTTAACCTCCATAAAGATCATGTGTGGTAGATACTGTTCTCGTCCTCATTAAACTACCCAGAAAATGAGAGACCAAACAGCTCCTCCAAAGTCACATGACCGGTAATTGGCAGAGCTGGGATTTGAACCCAGGATAACTGACTCCAGCCCATGTCTTATTTTTTATTTTAAACTATGTTTATGTGTATTTAGTCCTGCATAGTTTTAGCACTATCACTGTTCTTTCTATCCC